>VDFB02268093.1:0-30843 GCA_007258455.2 Sequoia sempervirens | reverse complement strand
TTTTGCATGCTTTGTTAAATATGAATGAACCATAATGACTTGACATTCACCAAGCCATAATGCATGCTTGTTATAATAAAGTTTAAGTTTTTCTAAAATATTTTAAATAATGTGTGAAAGTTATTCACATTATAATTTAAATTTGTGAAAACCCTACCTATTAAGGTTAGATTTCAAAACCTAAGAGTTGCTTTCTCCATTTTAACTTCCAAATATATGTTTTCAACATAAAATAACATATTCAAAATTCATTTTTATCAACTTTATGTATGTTACAACAAAATATTATAATGTAACATTATCTAAATTGATATATTACTAATAAAAAATATAATAGTAATACATAAAAAATAAAATATTATTATATAATAAAAATATAATAAAGATAATCATAAAAATAATAATAATACTAATAATAATAATAATATATAAACAAAAACATTTTCTAATTGACCTACCAATTGACCTCCTCCACTACACAAATCTATGCAAAAAGAAATCAATTTATTTCCTAATTGACTTTCCACAATTCTTCCACGTACCCATTGCACATCAAGGTGCCATTGCTAGTAATTAAATTGTTTATTCATTTTCATAGGCATATTAGTTTTTTTAAAATGATAAATTATCAAAACTTTTTTAAATTTATTTAATAAGTGATATAACAATATATTTATATATATATTGAGTATAATTTTTAGTAGTAAATATACTAGCATATATATATTTAATAATATATAAAAAAATAAGTCGAGAGATATCTTATTTTTAATCAATTTTTGGGTGTATTTCTCATCAAATTTTGACATCAATTAGATAAAAAAACTATAAAAACACCTGCACACAAAATATAAATTTTGTTACCTCAACAAAATTCTATGGAAAAAGACATTCAAAATTTTATCCTCTTCAATTTAGTTTGAAAGAAAAATATTTCCATAATGGAAATATTTATTCACTCAAACCCTCATGAAAACAACAACTACTCACCAAATTCAAAAGCATTGCTAATAAGTAGTGTTAACACTTCCAATAAAGAGGTTAATAAATAGAGCACCACACAAAGATAAAGAGAAACCTTCAAAAGAATTAATCAAAATTGAAACAACCAAAACAAAATACAGATACTCCATTCTTGCTTCTTATATCTATTCATTTTAAAGCTGAACATTTTTAGAGAAAAAAAAAGTTTATTTGGAGATATTCAAAAAAATGTGTTTTTTAATTTATTTTTTTTAAATAAATGGGTGACATTGTTAAAATGTCTGATCAATTTTTTTTTCATTTGAGTACTTCACATATATATAACTGTTATTTATGATTAGTGCATATGAAATTTTAAAGAAAATATAATATAGTATTCTAATTTTAATATATATAATTTTACATGATTTTTAATTTATAATATTTGTTATGGAAATACATATTAATTTACAATTGATATTTCATATTAACAAGATAATCTTAAATATCTAATAAAAAAATTAAAAATAAATATAATATTATATATATTGAAATCAATATATATCTTTGACAATAGAAAGAAACTTTTGCTTTGTTTTTAAGGTTGTTTTAAAATTGTTTGAAATATTTAAGAAAATATAATATAGTATTCTTATTTCTAATAGTAATATATATAATTTTATAATATTTGTTATGGAAATACATATTAATTTAGAATATTTTAAAAAAACTAAAATATACATTTTTAGAAAAGAAAATATAATATAATATTCTAATTTCTAATAGTAATATATATCATTTTATAATATTTGTTATAGAAATATATATTAATTTAGAATATTTTCAAAAAGACAAAATACACATTTTTAGAAAATACATGATTTTTAATTTATAATATTTGTTATGGAAATACATATTAATTTTCAATATTTTCATGCTTTTATAATTTTAAGAAGATTTTTAACAAAATTATCTTGCATATCTAATAATATATATATCGTTGTTTAGCAATGGAGATAAGAATATATATATATTGAAATCAGTATAGATCACTGTTTAGCAATGGAGATAAGAAACTTTTGCTTTGTTTTTAAAGTTGTTTGAAAACTTTTATTTATAGTTTTAAAGCTATTATTTTTATTTTATATTGAATCACTAAGTGTGCATCGTTATATAATGCACAAACCAGAAAGAATATTTGCTTTGCTTTGATTTATAGAATTTCATATTGCAAAGGTATACCTGTTCATTTTCCCTACTTGAAGTTGCATTTCTACCTGGAAATATTAATGTGCGATTTTTTGAGTTTTTTGTGTAGCTACCATTGCAAAATCATTCATACTCCCGTTCTCGTTAATGAATAGAATAATCTTTCTTTTACTGTTTTAAGAACAAAATTTATGTGCTTCAATTTATTTCTGATTCTGTGAAGCCGATATTGTTTTAGACACATCAAATCAAATAAATAACAAGTTGGAGAGAACATATCCACATCTAAACTAAGAAAGAAAGAATTGAACTAAACTAAACTGTATGACTTAGCCTTTCTATTGGCTTACAATCATGTTGAGAAGAACCAAAAATTTTACAAAAATCACGAAAATCACATAGGACCATTTTATGCCTCAAGACGGATGATGATATGATTAATTTCATCTTTTGGTTAATCTTTTATTTTTGAAGGTCTCTCTTAGACTAGATGGTCAATCTCTTCCTCTATTAGACCCCCACTCTATTGTTTTACCTTTCATGCTAGCATAATCCCTTCTGCCATGATTTAGGGCACGTTTTCGTTCAAGAATGACCTACCCACATCTCTACATATGTCATTTAGTTCCTTGTAGTTGCTTTTCTTCATATTCTTGGCTCTAGATGTCCTCATGAATGATTGTGTAATGATCCCCAATCATCAAAGGCTGACCATTCATCTTCCAAGTGGATTTATCTTCATGTTGGGACTAATATTACTTGAATTTGAAACTCCCATTTGATTCCAAATAAATCTTGCCACATAATATTGAATTCCATCTGCTTTTTTTCTAATTGAAATGGCTTGGGGACTATGTAGCCAAGTGTTCAACTTAAAGTCTAATGAATAAATGCAACCAAGGATGGTTGTGCAACAATTAGAAACCTTTGTGCAACTACTAAAACTATTGCATAGCCTCTCCATTGACCTTGCAACATGGTTCTTGCTCCCAAACACCAAACAAGGGACATAACATTTTTATAAGTCCTAACATCCCTTTAATGAAGTCTTTGAGCATGGACACCAAGTATGACTAACATCACACCTATGGGCAGGTAGTTCAAATGCAAAATTGTCTGGTGCTATAACATTTCCTGCAATCATGCCTAAAACCTCTCATTGGTAATGTTGGGAACACTATCACTGAATTACCTCTTACAAGGTCGGAACCTTCTAGAGTGTGCATTGGACCTTCAACGCCTATTCTCATATTCATAATATGGCTAAGCATGTCTAATTTCTTATCATTAGCACTAAGTTGCAAATCATGGTGCAGCTAGGTCTCAAACCTATAGGCATCACTTGAACACTGATGGGCACTCTCCTAGTTACCAGCCCTTCATAGGTTAGGAACTTGTGTGGGTGCAGACTGAACCCAAAACACCCCCTTCAACCTCCACACAATTCAAAAACCTTAGACATGAAACAACTTGCTCTTGAGAACAACATTGTCGAGGGGATCTCAAGTGGAAGAGAGATCCTTAGTAATTTTCAAAGGTATGAATGTTCTATTTCAATGATCAATTAGAAGGAATCATGTTGTGGTTGAGAAAATTGTTAAGTTGCATTGATGATTTTTTTCTTGGCAATAAAGGATTTGTAAGGAACATATGAACATCTTAACTAACTGTTGTGTTATAAACTTCATTATAATTGTGGTTATCATGCAAGAGGAAATGCTAGAGCAATCTAGGTCAAGACATCTCTAAAAAACCAGCTCAGGGTTGTTATAAATGCATCTAAAGCTTGAGTTGCATGCAATACATATGATTCAACCAATGTGGAAGAAGAAATATAGGCTAACATATGAAAAAGATGGGGTTGTGACCATGTTAGATAATATAAATAATTTGTAATCAACTAAATGTAACTTGCACGCTATTCTATTTTTAAGGTCTTAGATGAATGTTATTCTTCACTTGATTCTGGTCACATTGGCTTCTATAGAGACCTATAAACTTATAAGGAGTAAAGTCTCCAACAGAGATCTATAGTAAATGACAACCAAGGGAAGACTAAAAATTTGTCAATAAACTAAATAGAACTTCTGTGACGTTTTTCAATAAAGCAATTTCATGTAGTGCATGAAATTGAGATATTTTCCTAAAAAATTATTATCACGAGCTCAAGCCTAATTCTATTCTTGCCCATTTTATGGAGAGTTGGATCTTTGAATTTCATTCTATTTTTCAATTTTTAGAAAGAAACAGAAACAATTATTTGATGTGACAATTTGGAATTTTATATTGCAATGCTTGAGTAATATTTTAAGTTTCAATTCCCCATTAATGAGGTAATTGACAAAAGGATTAAGTGAAAAAGAAGGGATTTTTACAAATTAAATTTTGAAGGAGTGGCTAAAGGGAACCCTAGCCCAGCTAGGGTTGGGATTGTGTTGTGTTCTCCCTTTGGCTTGTTAATTAAAGGTAGGTCCTTGTCCTTGGTTTTGGGAGATGAATAACAAAGCCAAGCCTTGGCATTGCTTGAAGGTATAAAGTTGACTAAGGATTTGGAATATAAATTCCCCAAATTTAAGGGAATTCCCAGGTGATTAATCAGGGGTGCAAACAGAAAGTTGTGAAGGATTGGGAATTAAGAAGCATATTGGAGGAAGTAGCATTTACTGGTAGAAGTTTTGATACCATCACTTACATTTATTGTATCAGGGAGTATAATTGGATAAAGGATTGTTTGGCTAATGTGGGGATATCTCAACTTGCTTTCACATCTAAGTTTAGTGAGGACCAAGGAGAATGGAATATGAAGGATTTTTTAGAAGCTAGAACTCTTCCTTGGATTATCCCTCCATTTCCTAAGTTTTTCTCTCCAATGATTAATAATATCAAAGCCCTTTCTCCACAGTAATGCAGGATATTATTGGCTTCCACCATAACTTGGCACGATTAACACTTCCTTCATGCAACATGTTATATTGGCACACTAGACATTGGACATTATGTCTGAGTTGGGACAGGAAACCCACCATCTGTAAAGGGAGTTGATCTACCTATATTTTGAGTATTTCAATTGATTGTCAAATGGGGGATATTACAAATCCTCTACCATTCCAATTTTCTAAAAGTTCTTCAACTTGCTAACCAAGCTACTGGATACTGTGGGGTACCTTTGTCATGTCTATGTTGCAGTAGCTAAGATGGGTTCTTATAACGATATTTCGTTGATATGTATCATGTTGCATTGAAACTTTTATGTAATAATTGGATACTCTGGGGTACCCCTGTCATACCTGTCATTTATCTGGTGTATCCAATTGTGTTCTGAAAGGGATAGTTGAAATAACTTCACTAATTATCATATAGATATTTGAAGTAATTTAAACACTTGGTACTCAGAATATGCCTAAAAATGGATACAAAAATATCTTGCAATAACCCTTTTCTTTGTGTTTTTTGTATTTGACTTATGAATGTCCACATGCAATAGAGGTAACTATAAATTTAACTACTTACTAGGCATACTCAACACACTTGATATAACTCCTTGAACTTTTAGAAATCTGCCAACGTGTTTGCAGATCTCAAGTAACTCCCCATGACCTATGCTCATTACCACAAAAGTTAATGCAAAATTGGATATGGTGACAATGGTGACAATGGTGACAATGGTGACAATGCACATTACCCTCTTCAAATTGTAGATGATCGATTAGGAGAAGCTTTTATATATAAAAAGCAAGAAGTTAGAATATATGTAATTGAAACCAATATGGTAAAATTGAAAAATAAAAAATTGCAAAATATGAATTAGGGGAAAACAATTAAAAATATTACATGGGATTTTCTTTAGGAGAGGAGCAGCAACCTCCCTCAAAGTCCATGCAATTATGAGTGAAATTGCAAATATCCCACAATAGGCAAACCACGCAGATATTTTTGAGATGTCTCCTCCAATAGATGTGCACACTCCACAACAAAAGGTAGCTGCCCACATATTTAATTCTTCTCCACTTCTATATTGAGCTTACTGTAATGAAAATCTTCACGACTTAGTAAAGAATAACTTAGAAGCAAATTAATGTAGCCTAGTGTTGCTAATTCCTCTCTGTTTCAAGTAGGACAAATTTAAAATGGATCTCAACAACCATATAATTTTTTCTTAATTTCTCTCCAGCTAAGTAGATCTGAGCTAAATCTGTGTAGATAATAGGTTTACAGCCTATGTACAGGTTCCATATATTTATAGCATATACTTTTATGGTTTAGCTTAATCGCGTATACTTCTATGGTTTAGTTGATTCACTCTTACTAAGCAGTACACACTATTGTACTTAATGAGAAAAATATACCTTGAGAAAGATCTTGGACATTTTCCACTTAATTACCACCCAATATCTAAAATAGAAAGAAAAATAAGCCATAAGAAGAATATGTAGGTGGAAAGACTAACTTGCCTCTCAGTTGAGGTGGTATCAAAACACCTCCTAAAGCATCAAGGGGAAGCCTTGAAGGTGGAAAGCTCTGCCTTGGGAGCTTTATGTATGGCAATAGTCCAACAAAACCATTTGTCTCTGGCCTCTTCCTGGATGCACTTGTTGCCATAGTTGCAAAAACCCTAGAAGAATGGTCATTACCTATCGAGTTAACTGGCCCTACTAGCGACCCAAGCAACACTAAAATATTTGGAAGTTCTATTATGGTCCCTATGGGAGAATTCCTTGCTACTTCTGATAGTTGACCTTCTAATAACCCTGTTTGATTACTAAATATGCCAACACCATCACTCAGTATTAGAACCATAGAGTGAATTTAAAACCATATGAGTAAGTAATCATTATGTCAAAATGACAAGCATGTGTGTGGCAGTCATTCTCACATTTTCTCAATGTAAAAAATCTTACAATAACATCATAATAGTCAATAAAGGGCTTAGGAAAAAAGATCTAAACAAGGTGTACTGTGGAACAAGTCAAAATTTATTGCATCAAGCCTCAAGGTACATTTATGATTTAGAACATTACTATGCTCTTAAAATAATTATCACAAAATATTTGATGAGTGATAACTGATAAGTAAAAGTCTATAAGCCAAGGAAATACAATTAGAAATATGGGATAGTAAAAATCTACAAGTTGTTTTTGAAATGTTAAACCGAATGTTCAATGGCATAAGTACCTGAACATCACTCTACATCAAAGATGTTCGAAGGTAAAATTAATTCTTACTTTGTAGCCATAAAAATTAATAACCATAGGTAAACACATACATAATAGAAATTAGTATGGCAACTCTAGAGATAAGCATGATAAGCATATTTCTAATAATGTTAAGTTTCATAAGATTGGCACACAAAATGTCAACAGTCTACAGGTCACAACTACCACAGACCAAGGAATGTACAAGGCCACTGGATTACAAGAAATACACGTTGACCGATCACAATAGCATGGCTCTGCCCAAAGGATGCTCAAAACTCTTATGTTGAGTAAAGCTTTAAGATTTGAAATGAAAACTCCCTCCATTAAGATAGCTCTCTATATGTAGGATATCATAACTCTTCAAGCTTGTACCAGTCTATTTTTCAATTTTGGGCTAGCTTTTGTCTATTTGGATTCATTGTTTACCTTATTAAATATAGACACAACAAGATTTTCCCATTTGTTTAATTGTTTGTATTGATTATAAATCTTATGTTTGAATTTGAAATAAATGAACTCATTTGTTGCTAGCCATAGAATTTGTTTTTCATTTGGAGGAGCTAATTATAATGTTTATTGCACTTGTCGACATAGACAAGGACTTCACATTTGCTACATTCTATTTCCTAGAAATAAAATATGTATGTTTCTATCTATAAGTATACAATAACACATGATTTGTACAACTATTCCACTATTTTAAATAGTTGAACATCATAATAGTTATCTTTTCTTGAGTACTTTTTATTATTTTAATGTTTGTTCTCTCTTATACAAATGGTTAAATTGATTAAATTTATGCAAACTTTATTCTCTTCAATTTTTGTGGGCATGTTCTAATTCTATTAAATAATAATTCTCTTATATTATGATTTTTCAGGCATGAATCATACCAAAAATCCATGTGATCACCCAATTACTGGAAAAAATGAACCTCCTACAAGAACCATTCCTATTGCAGCATTGAATCCATACCAAAATAGATGGTCAATAAAGGCGAGAGTCACTAGAATGGGCCAACTTCATCATTTTAACAATGCAAAAGGAGATGAAAAAGTTTTCAATTTTGACTTGGTTGATTCAGATGGTGGTGAAATAAGAGTAAAATGTTTTAATGCAGTTGCAAAACAGTTTTATGATCGCATAGAAACTGGGAAAGTATTTATCGTCTCAAAAGGGAGACTCAAACCTGAACAAAAGAATTTCAACCATTTAAAGAATGAATGGGAAATTTTATTAGAAAGTAATTCAATTTTTGAGTTGTGTTTGGAGGAGGATAGCTATATACCAAAACAACAATTCCATTTTACACCAATAAGTGAAATTGAGAACATGGAAAGCAATTCGATGGTTGATATCATTGGTGTTGTTTCATCAATCGATACACCAAACACAATATTTAGAAAGAATGCCACACAAACTCAAAAGAGAACCCTTCAATTGAAATACATGTCATATTGTATTGTGGAATTAACAATGTGGGGTGGTTTCTACAATAAGCAAGGCCAACAACTCCAAGAAATGTGATTTAGGAACATTCCCCATTCCTGCTATAAAGGCTGAATGAATTAGTGATTTTGGTGGAAAATTTGTGGGAACAATTGCTACAACCCAACTTCTTATAAATATAGATCATCCAAAGTCACAACGATTAAGATTTTGGTTTGATATAGAAGGGAAGAATCCCAATTCTCATTCTATTACAAAGGAAATCTCATCTGTAATAGAAGATAAAATGTTAATCACACAAATTGGGGATGAGGAACTTGGTAAATTTGATAAACCTTGTTCGATTGTGATAAAAGCTACCTTAACTTTCATAAAGGTAGACAATTTTTGTTATACAACTCGCCCCTTGAAAATTGGAGCTAAACAATGCAAAAAGAAGGTCAACACTAATGGAAATGGAAATTGGTATTGTGTAAGATGTGATAAAAGTTTCCCTGAATGTGATTATAGATATATACTTCAATGCAAATTCCAAGACCATACTACTTTAACTTGGATTACTGCTTTTGAAGAAACAGTGGAAGAATTTATGGGTGTTACAGCAAAAGAATTGAACATTTTGAAGCATGAAGAACAAGATGATATTAAGTTTGGACACATTATACAAAAGGTCCTTTTCAACAAATACATATTTAAACTTCAAGTGAAAAGAGAGACTTATAATGATGAACAGAGGATTAAGTGCACTGTCACAAAAGCAAAAAAGTTTGATTATTCATCTAAAAGCAAAGCTTTATTAGATTCAATTGCTAAGCTTTAGGTTTCATACATTCAAATGCTTCAATGTATATCTTCTTAACAATGTTTTCAAACATTTCAAATAAACTCAATGGATATCTCTAAGTTAGTTGATATGTTTTTTGCTCCTATATTGTTCTTAATTATTTTTAATAGTAAATATAATGATTTATTAAAATTTATGAATTGATAATAATACATGAGTTGTAAGATTGTTTCACTATTTTAAATAGTGCATAATGGCAATGCTCACATTTTGTGGTGTAGTTAGTATTATTGTAATAAATTTTTTCATTTGTGATTAGTATTATTGTAATAGATTTTTAAATTTTTAGTTAGTATTATTTCAATTGCTTGATGGTAAATTAGTTACTTCATTTTTACAGTTCAAACCACTTTTTGAATGTTCTTTTACTAATTTATATCATTTCCTTAGTTGATGTGTTTTTTCCTTTATATTGTTCTTAGTTGTTTTTAATAGTAAATCTGATGGTTTATTAAAATTTATGAATTGATAATAATTCATGAGTTGTAAGATTGTTTCACTATTTTAAATAGTCCATAATGGCAATGCTCGCATTTTGTGGTGTAGTTAGTTTTATTGTAATAGAGAAATTTCATTTGTGGTTAGTATTATTTTAATAGATTTTTACATTTTTAGTTAGTATTATTTTAATTGCTTGATGTAAATTAGTTACTTCATTTTTATAGTTCAAACCACTTTTTGAATTTTCTTTTACTAATTTATATATTTTCCTAAAAAGTACATAGTTTACTAATATATTTTTAATTTTCATTATTTTTTGAATATACTATAATATTATGCATTGATTGTTCATAATAATTACAAATTAAGTCAATAATAGAAGAGGTTTCTCTCATTTTCAATCTATCATAATAGAAGGATGGTTCATGGTAGTAGTACCTACTATTTTAGGACATATCCTCTGTTTAATATAGAAATCCTTTGATTTAAAAGTGAAATAAATTAGACTAAAAAATCTTGCTCCCTAAGGTAAAGTAAAATAGTTAAATATTTATACATTATATTTGACATGAATTTAAAATTTAAAAAATTTTAAATTTTCCTAATTTTTATGAATATTTTACATTTTTCAAATTTTGAATTATTTTTTCCTATTTAACTCTGAGTAACCATTTACACTTTTTCCATTCCATATAAATGGAATATTAATATCGTCGGAAATATGGGTCAGAATATTAGAAAAAAATAGATTCTTGATTACAAGAGGAAATAAAATTTGTGTTGGCATGAATCGATGTTACAAATGAAAAACTCTAGAAAAGATTTTATATGAAGATAGCTTTAGCTACAGTTAATTTTAGTATGTTGCATAAGTATATGAGGTTATGAAATAAAGGTGACTTTACATTCTGTGTTTGACTCTCCCCTTTTGCTGTAATTTACAAATTAAAGGTCTCTTGATGGGAAGTGAGTGACATCGTTGAATCAGAAGTGTCAAGTCAATCGTGTGCATCTTGAACCTGTATTACTTTGGATCACTAATTCCATTTCAAATTTTATAGTGGTATTACATAACCAACACTAATTGTTAATATATTTTTAAAATTCTTACTTTATGTGCCAAATCAGATACTCAAGAATTATATATTGGTAGAGCCATCATCAAGCCATTAACGATCCAAATTCCCCACAAAACTTAATTAAAAATAATACTTCTACAACTATGAAAGCCAAAATTTATAAAGATTCCATGATATTCCACCCTATGCACCTATACTACTCCCTTTCCTGTACATGATGACACCTCGGCCTGAATCCACTTCACACAACAAAGCTCGAAATAAAATCTTTATTTAATATTTGTAAGATGCGTGGATGAAGTCAGTCATGGCTGTCATTTTCTATTTCTTGTTGCTTCAAATTTCAACCCACATAAAATATATTTAAAAAGCTACATCTAATTTTATTTTTTATGCATTCCTACATTTTTTGGTTATGCATGGCTATTTTGTGTGTTAAGACAGTACACATCTTACACTTACTGCAAAGTTCTACATAGACGTTTTTTGCCCTGACTACAATGTCTCTTTTGCCATCAAGAAAATTGTTTATTTCAGATGACTACACGTATAATCCTTTGTTTATGAACATATACAATAATTTATTTATCATATAAAATGATCTTTAATATAGTTTAATATCTTTTAACTTTTCTAAAAATAATTTAAATCTTTCTTTTAACTAACATCTATTGTCATGCAGAGGGATTGTTGTCTTCTTCATAGACTCAACTTCATCTTCAATTTTTGTGAGCAAGAAGGACTACCTTGTGTTGGAAGGTCAGTTACTTTCTAATTTCACTATTATAACTTTTCTTTTAAAATCTCTATAAATAATCAAAACAATGTTCAATTTAGTCGATTCAAAAGTATTTAAGTATCAAATAATAGGTTCTTTTATATCTAAAACATTGAAACTTTACTTATGGTTTATATGCTACTTTTAATTTAATCAATTTTCCAAATTACATTATTATGCTTTATCGAAAGAGTAATCACTACAAATTGAAAATGTATTTTAATCCTTTCAGTTGAATTTATAAAATCCAATCACTTTTCCTTATACAACATTAGAAGAATACATAAATAAATTTTAAAAATTTAATCTATTTTATAGATATGGGTTGACAAAGATTGAATTTTGAATCAAACGAGCATCTAGGAGGCAATGTCAGAGAGAGTATCAAAGAGAATATCGAAGAAGGCAATGAGAACAAATGACAGATGCTCAAAGAGAAGAACAAAGGAGACACAATGAAGCCAAAAGATGAAGATATGTTAGATGAAGAGCAGAAGTAACAATACAAGAATTAGAAATTCAAAATAGAGAAGAGGCAAATACAATTACAAATAGTCATCAACGAACTTCTGAAGAAATATCTCATTCTAAAAGACAAGAAAGACAACAAGTTGATCCTCAATCAAGTGAGATGTACAACAATGCATCCAATGCAAACATTTAATTGAATCTTGAACATAAAGTGTGTTATTGTACACTTGGATTATAACATGCCAATATTATATTGCATTGCATTTGTGTGAAGAAAAAATAAAACCAAGATGGAGGGATAGATAGAGAGGAATCTTTAGAAAGGAAGAGTGAGATGTAGAGATATAAAGAGATGGAGAGAGAGAAAGATAGAGATAGAGATAAAGGGGTATATCTCTCCCTCTATCTCTATCTCCCTCATTGTATCTCTTCCTCCTCTCTCTATCTCTCTCCCTCTCTCCTTGTCTCTCTCTCCCTCCCTCTATTACTTATATCTATCACCTCCTTTCTCTCACTAATACATTTGACTGCAAAATACGACGAAACTGTCCGATGAAATATGTAAAATTCAATGTTCGTCGGGTGCTTGTAAAATTTGATGTGTAATTTCCAATTTTTTGAAAGTTTATCCCTGACGTTCGTCGAAATTTCGATGAACCTAGGGTTCGTCAAAAATGGCTATCAGTTTCGTCGAATTTTGACAAACATGAAAAATTAAAAAAAATCAAATTGTGGCCGACATAAAGAAAAGTGAGTTCGCGCCTGATTTATTGCGACAGTGTTTTGCTCTACTTGAGACAGTTATTGGAGAACTAAGGACGATTTTCTTGGGAAAAATCAGAAAAAATTCAAGAAGATATCACTAGGTTGAGGGTAGTCATTATCTTTTTGCAGAATTCAGTTGTGAAGTCAGATTTGTAGTTCCAGGTTTGAAAATTATATTTTAAAGCAACATCTCATCAGATTTCATTTTTAGAGGTTAAGGGTTTTGAGAATTTCATGTCTAGATTTTGTTGTGGAATCACCATAAGATCACACAGGAAGCAATTCTTGTATTTGTAATTATGTGATCCATAACTCTATTGGTCATGTGGCCACGGTTAGTATATAAAAATACAAGATGCATTCATGTGTGACCCAAGTTTAATGTGGCTATGTTGTGATAGAAATGGAGGCACTCATATAATGTAGTTAATTTAGGTTGTATAATGTAGGTGTCAATCATCATTGGGTGCATTCAAGTTGTCTCAAGTTTAACAGGTTATGATGTAATTATAGCATGATCAAAGAGTGATTACCTCTTTGCTGCAATAAAGAGCTATAACTCGGTTGATATGCGAGTGGTTGTGTTATATCAATTATGTAGTGCATTCAAGCACAACCCATGTTTAATGGGCTATTCTAGAGAGTGATCAAGATTTTCTAAACCTTATGAATGTTACTTGACATATATTTGCATAATCTCAAATTCCTTCAAAGGCTTTTGAAGTATCAATGTATCCTATATAGGGTTTAGAATGATTTATTTTAATTAAAAAAATAAATAAATGATGTATTCCCTATAATTAGATAATCCAAGTGTGTTGTTATTTTTAATTTATTTTTGTCTTTATTGAAAGAGGATCATTTCTATATATGATATAATTCTGTGTAAAGGTGGGTCCCTTCTTTATATAAATATAATTTATTAACTTACACACATTCCAACACAATTTTTTTTTTTTATCTTACATATATACACACAACTAGATATATTTGCCTTATCTATATATTAATGACATATATCTGTATGCATATCCCTGCTTACTTGTTAACCATCTTAATATGGTCTTTATATACATTGGATCACTTGTGGAATTACAAACTTGATCATCTTATATTCAAAGTCAAGTTCAACCCCCCATAATAAAACAAGTTGGATATGGATAGTTTAGATAGTTGCTTAGTTCCCACCTATTCATTTTCTACCAAGAGGGAATTAAATGAAAATTTGTATGATTGTTATGTCTTTATTTAAAGGCATCATGTGCAAGCTTAGAGTATTATTTGCATATCACTCACATTAAAAGAAATAAACATTTTAATTGATGTAATAAAATGAATTTATACATATATGATAGCCCTAAGAGCATATGCATGATTATCTTCTATCATTTACACAAATTTCTATGGGATGCCTTAGGAGAACTTGTTCCCTATAGACATAATGAAAGCACTTCCAAAATATTTCTAAATATGGCCAATCCCATATAATAGAAAAGATAGAAAAATAAAAAACAAATTAAGTGAAATAAAAAGTAGTTGTACTAACTATTCTAAGGTCATTTCCACAAAAATGGGATATTTAAATGTGAGCATCTAGATTAGACTTAGATCTATATACTTACTTTTCACAATGCAAATAAAATTTTGTAATTTTGAGGTGAATTATATATTCTCCTTATCCATTCTTGATCCTAAGATATCATAGATTTAGAATCTTGACACAAACTACTCATACTTTAATCACATAACTAAGTATGATTAATTGTTACATTTACTTTTCATATAGTAACATTTATTGTTTCAAAATAAAGGATAAGTGCACATAATGGGGGACAAAAAAGTAGTCATTTAAGTGTAATTTTGAAGATAAATTTTGCATGCTTTGTTAAATATGAATGAACCATAATGACTTGACATTCACCAAGCCATAATGCATGCTTGTTATAATAAAGTTTAAGTTTTTCTAAAATATTTTAAATAATGTGTGAAAGTTATTCACATTATAATTTAAATTTGTGAAAACCCTACCTATTAAGGTTAGATTTCAAAACCTAAGAGTTGCTTTCTCCATTTTAACTTCCAAATATATGTTTTCAACATAAAATAACATATTCAAAATTCATTTTTATCAACTTTATGTATGTTACAACAAAATATAATTATAATGTAACATTATCTAAATTGATATATTACTAATAAAAAATATAATAGTAATACATAAAAAATAAAATATTATTATATAATAAAAATATAATAAAGATAATCATAAAAATAATAATAATACTAATAATAATAATAATATATAAACAAAAACATTTTCTAATTGACCTACCAATTGACCTCCTCCACTACACAAATCTATGCAAAAAGAAATCAATTTATTTCCTAATTGACTTTCCACAATTCTTCCACGTACCCATTGCACATCAAGGTGCCATTGCTAGTAATTAAATTGTTTATTCATTTTCATAGGCATATTAGTTTTTTTAAAATGATAAATTATCAAAACTTTTTTAAATTTATTTAATAAGTGATATAACAATATATTTATATATATATTGAGTATAATTTTTAGTAGTAAATATACTAGCATATATATATTTAATAATATATAAAAAAATAAGTCGAGAGATATCTTATTTTTAATCAATTTTTGGGTGTATTTCTCATCAAATTTTGACATCAATTAGATAAAAAAACTATAAAAACACCTGCACACAAAATATAAATTTTGTTACCTCAACAAAATTCTATGGAAAAAGACATTCAAAATTTTATCCTCTTCAATTTAGTTTGAAAGAAAAATATTTCCATAATGGAAATATTTATTCACTCAAACCCTCATGAAAACAACAACTACTCACCAAATTCAAAAGCATTGCTAATAAGTAGTGTTAACACTTCCAATAAAGAGGTTAATAAATAGAGCACCACACAAAGATAAAGAGAAACCTTCAAAAGAATTAATCAAAATTGAAACAACCAAAACAAAATACAGATACTCCATTCTTGCTTCTTATATCTATTCATTTTAAAGCTGAACATTTTTAGAGAAAAAAAAAGTTTATTTGGAGATATTCAAAAAAATGTGTTTTTTAATTTATTTTTTTTAAATAAATGGGTGACATTGTTAAAATGTCTGATCAATTTTTTTTTCATTTGAGTACTTCACATATATATAACTGTTATTTATGATTAGTGCATATGAAATTTTAAAGAAAATATAATATAGTATTCTAATTTTAATATATATAATTTTACATGATTTTTAATTTATAATATTTGTTATGGAAATACATATTAATTTACAATTGATATTTCATATTAACAAGATAATCTTAAATATCTAATAAAAAAATTAAAAATAAATATAATATTATATATATTGAAATCAATATATATCTTTGACAATAGAAAGAAACTTTTGCTTTGTTTTTAAGGTTGTTTTAAAATTGTTTGAAATATTTAAGAAAATATAATATAGTATTCTTATTTCTAATAGTAATATATATAATTTTATAATATTTGTTATGGAAATACATATTAATTTAGAATATTTAAAAAAAACTAAAATATACATTTTTAGAAAAGAAAATATAATATAATATTCTAATTTCTAATAGTAATGTATATAATTTTATAATTCAAAAAGACAAAATACACATTTTTAGAAAATACATGATTTTTAATTTATAATATTTGTTATGGAAATACATATTAATTTTCAATATTTTCATGCTTTTATAATTTTAAGAAGATTTTTAACAAAATTATCTTGCATATCTAATAATATATATATCGTTGTTTAGCAATGGAGATAAGATATATATATATTGAAATCAGTATAGATCACTGTTTAGCAATGGAGATAAGAAACTTTTGCTTTGTTTTTAAAGTTGTTTGAAAACTTTTATTTTTAGTTTTAAAGCTATTATTTTTATTTTATATTGAATCACTAAGTGTGCATTGTTATATAATGCACAAACCAGAAAGAATATTTGCTTTGCTTTGATTTATAGAATTTCATATTGCAAAGGTATACCTGTTCATTTTCCCTACTTGAAGTTGCATTTCTACCTGGAAATATTAATGTGTGATTTTTTGAGTTTTTTGTGTAGCTACCATTGCAAAATCATTCATACTCCCATTCTCGTTAATGAATAGAATAATCTTTCTTTTACTATTTTAAGAACAAAATTTATGTGCTTCAATTTATTTATGATTCTGTGAAGCCGATATTGTTTTAGACACATCAAATCAAATAAATAACAAGTTGGAGAGAACATATCCACATCTAAACTAAGAAAGAAAGAATTGAACTGAACTAAATTGTATGACTTAGCCTTTCTATTGGCTTACAATCATGTTGAGAAGAACCAAAAATTTTACAGAAATCACGAAAATCACATAGGACCATTTTATGCCTCAAGACGGATGATGATATGATTAATTTCATCTTTTGGTTAATCTTTTATTTTTTAAGGTCTCTCTTAGACTAGATGGTCAATCTCTTCCTCTATTAGACCCCCACTCTATTGTTTTACCTTTCATGCTAGCATAATCCCTTTTGCCATGATTTAGGGCACGTTTTTGTTCAAGAATGACCTACCCACATCTCTACATATGTCATTTAGTTCCTTGTAGTTGCTTTTCTTCATATTCTTGGCTCTAGATGTCCTCATGAATGATTGTGTAATGATCCCCAATCATCAAAGGCTGACCATTCATCTTCCAAGTGGATTTATCTTCATGTTGGGACTGATATTACTTGAATTTGAAACTCCCATTTGATTCCAAATAAATCTTGCCACATAATATTGAATTCCATTTGCTTTTTTTCTAATTGAAATGGCTTGGGGACTATGTAGCCAAGTGTCCAACTTAAAGTCTAATGAATAAATGCAACCATGGATGGTTGTGCAGCAATTAGAAACCTTTGTGCAACTACTAAAACTATTGCATAGCCTCTCCATTGACCTTGCAACATGGTTCTTGCTCCCAAACACCAAACAAGATAGGACATAACATTTTTATAAGTCCTAACATCCCTTTAATGAAGTCGTTGAGCATGGACACCAAGTATGACTGACATCACACCTGTGGGCAGGTAGTTCAAATGCAAAATTGTCCAGTTCTATAACATTTCCTGCAATCATGCCTAAAACCTCTCATTGGTAATGTTGGGAACACTATCACTAATTGAGTTACCTCTTACAAGGTCGGAACCTTCTAGAGTGTGCATTAGACCTTCAACACCTATTCTCATATTCATAATATGGCTAAGCATGTCTAATTTCTTATCATTAGCACTAAGTTGCAAATCATGGTGCAGCTAGGTCTCAAACCTATAAGCATCACTTGAACACTGATGGGCACTCTCCTAGTTACCAGCCCTTCATAGGTTAGGAACTTGTGTGGGTGCAGACTAAACCCAAAACACCCCCTTCAACCTCCACACAATTCAAAAACCTTAGACATGAAACAACTTGCTCTTGAGAACAACATTGTCGAGGGGATCTCAAGTGGAAGAGAGATCCTTAGTAATTTTCAAAGGTATGAATGTTCTATTTCAATGATCAATTGGAAGGAATCATGTTGTGGTTGAGAAAATTGTTAAGTTGCATTGATGATTTTTTTCTTGGCAATAAAGGATTCGTAAGGAACATATGAACATCTTAACTAACTGTTGTGTTATAAACTTCATTATAATTGTGGTTATCGTGTAAGAGGAAATGCTAGAGCAATCTAGGTCAAGACATCTCTAAAAAACTAGCTCAGGGTTGTTATAAATGCATCTAAAGCTTGAGTTGCATGCAATACATATGATTGAACCAATGTGGAAGAAGAAATATAGGCTAACATATGAAAAAGATGGGGTTGTGGCCATGTTAGATAATATAAATAATTTGTAATCAACTGAATGTAACTTGCACACTATTCTATTTTTAAGGTCTTAGATGAATGTTATTCTTCACTTGATTCTGGTCACATTAGCTTCTATAGAGACCTATAAACTTATAAGGAGTAAAGTCTCCAACAGAGATCTATAGTAAATGACAACCAAGGGAAGACTAAATTTTTTTCAATAAACTAAATAGAACTTTTGTGACGTTTTTCAATAAAGCAATTTCATGTAGTGCATGAAATTGAGATATTTTCCTATAAAATTATTATCACGAGCTCAAGCCTAATTCTATTCTTGCCCATTTTATGGAGAGTTGGATCTTTGAATTTCATTCTATTTTTCAATTTTTAGAAAGAAACAGAAACAATTATTTGATGTGACAATTTGGAATTTTATATTGCAATGCTTGAGTAATATTTTAAGTTTCAATTCCCCATTAATGAGTTAATTGACAAAAGGATTAAGTGAAAAAGAAGGGATTTTTACAAATTAAATTTTGAAGGAGTGGCTAAAGGGAACCCTAGCCCAACTAGGGTTGGGATTGTGTTGTGTTCTCCCTTTGGCTTGTTAATTAAAGGTAGGTCCTTCTCCTTGGTTTTGGGAGATGAATAACAAAGCCAAGTCTTGGCATTGCTTGAAGGTATAAAGTTGACTAAGGATTTGGAATATAAATTCCCCAAATTTAAGGGAATTCCCAGGTGATTAATTTGGGGTGCAAACAGAAAGCTGTGAAGGATTGGGAATTAAGAAGCATATTGGAGGAAGTAGCATTTACTGGTAGAAGTTTTGATTCCACCGCTTACATTTATTGTATCAGGGAGTATAATTGGATAGAGGATTGTTTGGCTAATGTGGGGATATCTCAACTTGCTTTCACATCTAAGTTTAGTCAGGACCAAGGAGAATGGAATATGAAGGATTTTTTAGAAGCTGGAACTCTTCCTTGGATTATCCCTCCATTTCCTAAGTTTTTTCTCTCCAATGATTAATAATATCAAAGCCCTTTCTCCACAGTAATGCAGGATATTATTGGCTTCCACCGTAACTTGGCACGATTAACACTTCCTTCATGCAACATGTTATATTGGCACACTAGACATTGGACATTATGTCTAAGTTGGGACAAGAAACCCACCATCTGTAAAGGGAGTTGATCTACCTATATTTTGAGTATTTCAATTGATTGTCAAATGGGGGATATTACAAATCCTCTACCATTCCAATTTTCTAAAATTTCTTCAACTTGCTAACCAAGCTACTTGATACTCTGGGGTACCTTTGTCATGTCTATGTTGAAGTAGCTGAGATGGGTTCTTATAACAATATTTCGTTGATATGTATCATGTTGCATTGAAACTTTTATGTAATAATTGGATACTCTGGGGTACCCCTGTCATACTTGTCATTTATCTGGTGTATCCAATTGTGTTCTGAAAGGGATAGTTGAAATAACTTCACTAATTATCATATAGATATTTGAAGTAATTTAAACACTTGGTACTCAGAATATACCTAAAAATGGATACAGAAATATCTTGCAATAACCCTTTTCTTTGTGTTTTTTGTATTTGACTTATGAATGTGCACATGCAATAGAGGTAACTATAAATTTAACTACTTACTGGGCATACTCAACACACTTGATATAACTCCTTGAACTTTTAGAAATCTGCCAATGTGCTTGCAGATCTCAAGTAACTCCCCATGACCTGTACTCATTACCACAAAAGTTAATGCAAAATTGGATATGGTGACAATGGTGACAATGCACATTACCCTTTTCAAATTTTAGATGACCGATTAGGAGAAGCTTTTATATATAAAAAGCAAGAAGTTAGAATATATGTAATTGAAACCAATATGGTAAAATTAAAAAATAAAAAATTGCAAAATATGAATTAGGGGAAAACAATTAAAAATATTACATGGGATTTTCTTTAGGAGAGGAGCAGCAACCTCCCTCAAAGTCCATGCAATTATGAGTGAAATTGCAAATATCCCACAATAGGCAAACCACGCAGATCTTTTTGAGATGTCTCCTGCAATAGATGTGCACACTCCACAACAACAGGTAGTTGCCCACATATTTAATTCTTCTCCACTTCTATATTGAGCTTACTGTAATGAAAATCTTCACGACTTAGTAAAGAATAACTTAGAAGCAAATTAATGTAGCCTAGTGTTGCTAATTCCTCTCTGTTTCAAGTAGGACAAATGTAAAATGGATCTCAACAACCATATAATTTTTTCTTAATTTCTCTCCAGCTAAGTAGATCTGAGCTAAATCTATGTGGATAATAGGTTTACAGCCTACGTACAGGTTCCATATATTTATAGCATATACTTTTATGGTTTAGCTTAATCGCGTATACTTCTATGGTTTAGTTGATTCACTGTTACTAAGCAGTACACACTATTGTACTTAATGAGAAAAATATACCTTGAGAAAGATCTTGGACATTTTCCACTTAATTACCACCCAATATCTAGAATAGAAAGAAAAATAAGCCATAAGAAGAATATGTAGGTGGAAAGACTAACTTGCCTCTCAGCTGAGGTGGTATCAAAACACCTCCTAAAGCATCAAGGGGAAGCCTTGAAGGTGGAAAGCTCTTCCTTGGGAGCTTTATGTATGGCAATAGTCCAACAGAACCATTTGTCTTTGGCCTCTTCCTGGATGCACTTGTTGCCATAGTTGCAAAAACCCTAGAAGAATAGTCATTACCTATCGAGTTAATTGGCCCTACTAGCGACCCAAGCAACACTAAAATATTTGGAAGTTCTATTGCTGGATCCCCTATGGAGGTCGCCCTGCCGATGGATTACGTAGCATACTGTTTGGAATTACTGAAATGGCCTGCCAAGCACTTGTCATCAGTGGGAACCATAGAGTGAATTTAAAACCATATGAGTAAGTAATCATTATGTCAAAATGACAAGCATGTGTGTGGCAGTCATTCTCACATTTTCTCAATGTAAAAAATCTTACAATAACATCATAATAGTCAATAAAGGGCTTAGGAAAAAAGATCTAAACAAGGTGTACTGTGGAACAAGTCAAAATTTATTGCATCAAGCCTCAAGGTACATTTATGATTTAGAACATTACTATGCTCTTAAAATAATTATCACAAAATATTTGATGAGTGATAACTGATAAGTAAAAGTCTATAAGCCAAGGAAATACAATTAGAAATATGGGATAGTAAAAATCTACAAGTTGTTTTTGAAATGTTAAACCGAATGTTCAATGGCATAAGTACCTGAACATCACTCTACATCAAAGATGTTCGAAGGTAAAATTAATTCTTACTTTGTAGCCATAAAAATTAATAACCATAGGTAAACACATACATAATAGAAATTAGTATGGCAACTCTAGAGATAAGCATGATAAGCATATTTCTAATAATGTTAAGTTTCATAAGATTGGCACACAAAATGTCAACAGTCTACAGGTCACAACTACCACAGACCAAGGAATGTACAAGGCCACTGGATTACAAGAAATACACGTTGACCGATCACAATAGCATGGCTCTGCCCAAAGGATGCTCAAAACTCTTATGTTGAGTAAAGCTTTAAGATTTGAAATGAAAACTCCCTCCATTAAGATAGCTCTCTATATGTAGGATATCATAACTCTTCAAGCTTGTACCAGTCTATTTTTCAATTTTGGGCTAGCTTTTGTCTATTTGGATTCATTGTTTACCTTATTAAATATAGACACAACAAGATTTTCCCATTTGTTTAATTGTTTGTATTGATTATAAATCTTATGTTTGAATTTGAAATAAATGAACTCATTTGTTGCTAGCCATAGAATTTGTTTTTCATTTGGAGGAGCTAATTATAATGTTTATTGCACTTGTCGACATAGACAAGGACTTCACATTTGCTACATTCTATTTCCTAGAAATAAAATATGTATGTTTCTATCTATAAGTATACAATAACACATGATTTGTACAACTATTCCACTATTTTAAATAGTTGAACATCATAATAGTTATCTTTTCTTGAGTACTTTTTATTATTTTAATGTTTGTTCTCTCTTATACAAATGGTTAAATTGATTAAATTTATGCAAACTTTATTCTCTTCAATTTTTGTGGGCATGTTCTAATTCTATTAAATAATAATTCTCTTATATTATGATTTTTCAGGCATGAATCATACCAAAAATCCATGTGATCACCCAATTACTGGAAAAAATGAACCTCCTACAAGAATCATTCCTATTGCAGCATTGAATCCATACCAAAATAGATGGTCAATAAAGGCGAGAGTCACTAGAATGGGCCAACTTCATCATTTTAACAATGCAAAAGGAGATGAAAAAGTTTTCAATTTTGACTTGGTTGATTCAGATGGTGGTGAAATAAGAGTAAAATGTTTTAATGCAGTTGCAAAACAGTTTTATGATCGCATAGAAACTGGGAAAGTATTTATCGTCTCAAAAGGGAGACTCAAACCTGAACAAAAGAATTTCAACCATTTAAAGAATGAATGGGAAATTTTATTAGAAAGTAATTCAATTTTTGAGTTGTGTTTGGAGGAGGATAGCTATATACCAAAACAACAATTCCATTTTACACCAATAAGTGAAATTGAGAACATGGAAAGCAATTCGATGGTTGATATCATTGGTGTTGTTTCATCAATCGATACACCAAACACAATATTTAGAAAGAATGCCACACAAACTCAAAAGAGAACCCTTCAATTGAAATACATGTCATATTGTATTGTGGAATTAACAATGTGGGGTGGTTTCTACAATAAGCAAGGCCAACAACTCCAAGAAATGTGATTTAGGAACATTCCCCATTCCTGCTATAAAGGCTGAATGAATTAGTGATTTTGGTGGAAAATTTGTGGGAACAATTGCTACAACCCAACTTCTTATAAATATAGATCATCCAAAGTCACAACGATTAAGATTTTGGTTTGATATAGAAGGGAAGAATCCCAATTCTCATTCTATTACAAAGGAAATCTCATCTGTAATAGAAGATAAAATGTTAATCACACAAATTGGGGATGAGGAACTTGGTAAATTTGATAAACCTTGTTCGATTGTGATAAAAGCTACCTTAACTTTCATAAAGGTAGACAATTTTTGTTATACAACTCGCCCCTTGAAAATTGGAGCTAAACAATGCAAAAAGAAGGTCAACACTAATGGAAATGGAAATTGGTATTGTGTAAGATGTGATAAAAGTTTCCCTGAATGTGATTATAGATATATACTTCAATGCAAATTCCAAGACCATACTACTTTAACTTGGATTACTGCTTTTGAAGAAACAGTGGAAGAATTTATGGGTGTTACAGCAAAAGAATTGAACATTTTGAAGCATGAAGAACAAGATGATATTAAGTTTGGACACATTATACAAAAGGTCCTTTTCAACAAATACATATTTAAACTTCAAGTGAAAAGAGAGACTTATAATGATGAACAGAGGATTAAGTGCACTGTCACAAAAGCAAAAAAGTTTGATTATTCATCTAAAAGCAAAGCTTTATTAGATTCAATTGCTAAGCTTTAGGTTTCATACATTCAAATGCTTCAATGTATATCTTCTTAACAATGTTTTCAAACATTTCAAATAAACTCAATGGATATCTCTAAGTTAGTTGATATGTTTTTTGCTCCTATATTGTTCTTAATTATTTTTAATAGTAAATATAATGATTTATTAAAATTTATGAATTGATAATAATACATGAGTTGTAAGATTGTTTCACTATTTTAAATAGTGCATAATGGCAATGCTCACATTTTGTGGTGTAGTTAGTATTATTGCAATAATTTTTTTCATTTGTGATTAGTATTATTGTAATAGATTTTTAAATTTTTAGTTAGTATTATTTCAATTGCTTGATGGTAAATTAGTTACTTCATTTTCTAGGACTCTTGGAAACCCTTTTTGGAATGTTCCTTTTTAACTAATTTATAAACTTCCATGGTGATATGTTTTTTCAACTTTACTCAATGGGCTTCTTGGATTCTGAACTTTAATAGTAAAATCTAGTGAGACATTCAAGTTATGAATTGATAATAATTCATGAGGTTAACCAAGATGTTTACTATTTTAATATTCTGTGCAATACAAAATTTTAATAGTGTAGGTAGTTTGTATTAATGGAAATTTCATTTTAATGGTTGGAGTATTATTTAAACCGATTTTACATTTTCTGGATTGATATTTAATTACTTAAGGTACTTAAATTCCAGTTCTTCCATTTTTATCAGTTTCGATACTTTTGGACTTCTTTACCAATTCCTCATTTCCTAAAAGTACGCCGTTTTCTATTTTAATTTTCATTATTACCATTTTTGAATATCTTGCATAATATTATTAAAACGTTGTTTCATAATAGTGATACGAATTAAGTCAATAAACTAGAAGAGGTTTCTCTCGACTTTTTTCGTCTATGTAATAGAAGGGATGGTTCATGGTAAGTAGTACCTACTGGCTGGACATATCTCCAATATAAGAAATCAGCACGTTTGAAGATGCAAAACCGATAGGCCTAAAAATCTTGCTCCCTAAGGTAAAGTAAAATAGTTAAATATTTATACATTATATTTGACATGAATTTAAAATTCAAAAAAATTTAAATTTTCCTAATTTTTATGAATATTTTACATTTTTCAAATTTTGAATTATTTTTTTCCTATTTAACTCTGAGTAACCATTTACACTTTTTCCATTCCATATAAATGGAATATTAATATCGTCGGAAATATGGGTCAGAATATTAGAAAAAAATAGATTCTTTAATTTCAGGAAATAAAATTTGTGGTGGCATGAATCGGAGTGTTTACAGTGGCACCGAGGTTTTATAGCGAAGAATGGCAGCCGGATGGGTAATTTTAATTTATGTTGCGCAAATTATATGGGAGTTATGAAACCGAGAGATGCGACTTACATTACGGTACGCATAGAGTACAAATTAAAGGATAACCCGATGGGAGTGGTGACGTGGTGAACCGGAAGTCAATCAAAGTCGTAGTAGTAACATCACGTTGCTTTGGATCCGCTAATTCCATTCAAATTTTGCCAGCGGCAACACTAATATATTTTTACGCATTCCTTTGCGCTTTATGTGCCGATGGTCGCAAGGTATATTTGTTGGGAGACATCATCGAAGCCATTAGGTCAGTTACAAAACGATTGCGAAATAAACCGCTTCTTTATTGATAAATTTCGCAGATTCCGGTATTCCGCCTATACTTCGCCTGCTCGCCAGGCGCGCCGGGCTGGATCCGCTTGCGCAACAGGCTGAAATAAGTCTTTATTTAATATTTTGTAGATCAGGCGGTGGAGTCGGATCCGCCGATCCATTTCATCGCGTTGCTTCATTTCGTACCGCCGATATATTCCAGCACATCATTTCGCGTACATTCCACCATTTTTGGGATATGCGCCAGGCTGTTGCTGTAGCGGTAGGAGCCGATTTTATCTTACGCTGGCGAGGTTCACTACGCAGGCGGCGTTTTGCCACGACTACAATCAATGCTCTTTGCCATCAAGAAAATTGTTTATTTCAGATGACTACACGTATAATCCTTTGTTTATGAACATATACAATAATTTATTTATCATATAAAATGATCTTTAATATAGTTTAATATCTTTTAACTTTTCTAAAAATAATTTAAATCTTTCTTTTAACTAACATCTATTGTCATGCGGAGGGATTGTTGTCTTCTTCATAGACTCAACTTCATCTTCAATTTTTGTGAGCAAGGACTACCTTGTGTTGGAAGGTCAGTTACTTTCTAATTTCACTATTATAACTTTTCTTTAAAAATCTCTATAAATAATCAAAACAATGTTCAATTTAGTCGATTCAAAAGTATTTAAGTATCAAATAATAGGTTCTTTTATATCTAAAACATTGAAACTTTACTTATGGTTTATATGCTACTTTTAATTTAATCAATTTTCCAAATTACATTATTATGCTTTATCGAAAGAGTAATCACTACAAATTGAAAATGTATTTTAATCCTTTCAGTTGAATTTATAAAATCCAATCACTTTTCCTTATACAACATTAGAAGAATACATAAATAAATTTTAAAAATTTAATCTATTTTATAGATATGGGTTGACAAAGATTGAATTTTGAATCAAACGAGCATCTAGGAGGCAATGTCAGAGAGAGTATCAAAGAGAATATCGAAGAAGGCAATGAGAACAAATGACAGATGCTCAAAGAGAAGAACAAAGGAGACACAATGAAGCCAAAAGATGAAGATATGTTAGATGAAGAGCAGAAGTAACAATACAAGAATTAGAAATTCAAAATAGAGAAGAGGCAAATACAATTACAAATAGTCATCAACGAACTTCTGAAGAAATATCTCATTCTAAAAGACAAGAAAGACAACAAGTTGATCCTCAATCAAGTGAGATGTACAACAATGCATCCAATGCAAACATTTAATTGAATCTTGAACATAAAGTTTCAAGATCAATAGACCATGTACTAGAAACACCTCAACATGAAAGTCAAATTGATATGAATTTAGGTGTACAAGATAACGTACAAAACATACCAAACCCAAATGGAATGATTCATATTGAATTTAAAAAAATTCAAAAGCAATTTCGACATCGATTAGATAGCTTCAAAATGTCAAGCATATGTTATGTTTGTCAAGAATGCTATCTAGGAATCAAAGTATCTCAGACCTCTAAAGGACCTATATGCACTAGATGCCGACAAGAAAGAAGAAATAATAGATTTTCAGCTTCAAACAATATGGACCCTGGGCCACAACCACAGGAGCTTTTAAATTTGACTCGGGTTGAAGAAATGTTGATTGCATGTGTCATCCCAATAATACAAGTTACACATGCAATAGGAGGTCAATATAAATACAAAGGACACACAATCAGTTTTCCCCAAAATGTGGAACATGTTTCAAAAGTTCTACCACATTCAATACAAAATTTTCCAATCATTATTGTTCGAAGAAGGGATCAATGTGGCACAAATTATAACTTTATAGTTAATAGGGATCATGTCTATAAGGCACTAAAGTACAAAGTAGACCATGAAAAATATTATGCAGATGTTAGAATTGATGAAAATGCTCTTAATGATCTGACAAGAAATTATGATGCAAATATTTTCAACAGATTACAAACAATACATATGGAATTTGAATATGATACAAATCAAATCATCTTTGTTGATCTAGTCATTGAGACAAATGAAGGTAATGTAATTGAGCATACAATATCAATGGTTTCTAAACCACCTAATGCCCAGATAGAAATGGAATTGATTTGTGCATGAGTTAATAACCCTGATGTAGCAAATTCAAAGGCATTGATTGATTGGCTAGGAATAGGTTCATCTCCTATAAATGAATATGTCACTTTAGGATTACTTGATATGGCATTTCCAACATTATTCCCTGATGGTAGATGTGATTGGTTAGAACCACGAATGAGGTGAGTGCATCTACATGAATTTTTCAAGCATTTAATGCGGTACAAGGATCATCTCTTTGGTAGTCATCCAAGGTTTACATATTTCATGATGAACATGATAATGAGACATCATGCACAAAATTCATCAGTTGTATTCGTAAAAAGAAATTTTCAAGACATGCCAATCACCATCAATGAGTTATGTGAGCATATGGAAGACATGCCACACTCTCATCTAGCCGATAGGTTGATGCAATTTGGACAAAATTAAGGGGTACAAGGTCATAATGGACAAAATGTCATGCAAAACTGACTGACATGATTCATCAAATAGGTTCTCCTACAATATTATTCACCTTTAAGTGTTGCAGATATGTATTGGCCCAATTTGCATGCATTAGTGCCAGAAACACAACCAACTACTCCAAGGGAGGATCAAAATTGGAGAAAAAAAATGTTATTGACTATCCTCATATAGTCACACATTACATGAAATTGAGACATTTAATATTCAAAAAAGAAATACTGGAAAAATGAATGAAAGTAAAAGATTATTGGTGTAGATATGAGTGGCAACATAGGGGATCACCACATGTCCATGGATTCATATGGATACATGGAGCATCGAATATGGATAATATTAATTGGTCAAATGAAGAACAACAAAAATGTTTTGAAAGATATTTCCATTGTATTGTTCAAGCATGAAATCCTAGAGCAGATCCACATCAACCAAACATATAGGCATGTTTTAAAAAGTTAGGATGTATACATGCAATATATTAAATAAACTATTTATAGTCTACAATATGACTAATATATTTTCATTTCCAACTGTAGGCATTCCAAAATTATTCTCTACATCCATGTCTTAGAGATACAAAACAACTTACATAGATGTATGTTAACCAAGACTATGAAGAAATCCTAAATTGTGTATAGCGACACACAATGTGCAAGGAAGGTGCATGCCTACGAAAAAAGAGAGGAACAATGGTTTGCAGGTAACTGTTTTAACAAGTTAAAATATTTATATCAAAGTGGAATATAATATAATTTTCAAATACTAAAATAGATGACATATTTATATTGATTGTAGGTATAATACTCCTTGGGCACTTAATTTAGAGGGGTCAAAATTATATAAAGACATAGAAATAGGTGAAAAGAAATTTGAGCCAGCCAGAAATGATGATAGAGTAAACTCACACAATCGCTACATATTGTAATTGTGGAGAGAAAATATAGATTGGAAACCTGTTATTTCTAAACATGCCATGATAAAATATATTGCAAAGTATGCAGCAAAAGCAAAGAAAAACTCTAAAACATACCAACAAATGTTGATGCGTCTTGCAAACACAGAAAATGCATATGATTTAGTTGCAAGAGCATATAGAAGGATTTTGATAGAGACTCTTATAGAAAGAGATGTTGGACCTCAAGAAACATGTCACATGTTACTAGAACTTCCATTAGTAAAGAGTGGCAGAAAATTTGTCAATCTAAATGTATCATGTGAGGTGTTCAAACCTGTAAGTATAAATGATGAAGAAAACAATGAAGAATAGTCGATAAACTTCATTGATGGATACAAAACAAGGCCTTTATGTATGGAAGCTATAACACTAATTGATGCAGCCAAGTCATGGATATATAATCCTAAAAGAAAAAGAGATAACAAATGGGAACAAAGACAAACAACTACTATTGTCAAAGTATTCCCTAGATTTTTATCCATTCCTCCACGTCAGTCAAAAAAATGGAATGACTTTTGCTTATCAGAGTTATTATTGTACAAACCATTTCGTGATGTACAAAGAGATATTGGTCATGATAATGACTCCATAATAGAAAATTGGGAGTCATTTCAATATAACCCTTAGCACATGGAGCAAAGAGAAATTGTAGAAAATATTGAAAACACCATTGATTCTAAAATTGAAGACAATGAAACTATTCAACAAAATATTATTGAGCATGAATGGGAAATAATATCCAAACTACATAACGGTTAGAATATCGAAATATCATAAATAAATATGTTGGGTAGAAGAGATATTGATAGGCAAACAAATTGGTGTAATGAATACCAAGGTGAAGTGTACACAAATCAAGCAACGAATTTCATTAGCAACATGAGAGAACATGGGTGTCTCATACATGATGGCATACCCCAGTGTACTGACTATTCAAATCTTAGTGATAAACAAAGGAAGGCACTCAACATAATTATGGCACACTACCGTAATAATCAGAATCCACCACCCTTGCTAATGATAA
>VDFB02268092.1:120834-148939 GCA_007258455.2 Sequoia sempervirens | reverse complement strand
GTAACATGAAGGCTTACTAGAATACCACCTATTAAAAGCATACTCGAAAAGATTCCACCCACTTTCAAGCTTGGGATTTTCACCAATTTCACCAACATTATCAATTAACCTAGCAGTCATGACAACTTGACCTATGGGTCTTTCTCCAATTCATGATACTCCTTCCCTGAGCAAAGACCCATATTCCCATGTGCAAATAAGTCCCAATTTTCCTCCCAAAACTACCTTTTAGTGACTGGTGTACATAGTGTCTAACCCTTCTCAAATCTATAGAAAGTTTGTTGTTTCTATTAGTATTGAGCTTTAAATTGTGGTTTCAAGTTTGAATGAGCATAATTAAGTAAATTTTCTTTTTTAGTTTTTCTCCCAAAAGTGATATTCAGGTTGATGCCCCCATCCTCAATTATAAGTAAACCAACAAATTCCCCCATTGGGTTGACTCACCTAAGGGTTGTAAGTCACTTCTTTGTGGGGATCTCATTTCCTAATGAAATAAATGAAAGATAGTTGCATCACCCCCATTTTCCCCATTCCATATTGGTGAACCCATTTTTCTTTGTTTTAGGGTGATACTCTCCCTCTCCTTCTAGAGTGTTTTATTATTTCCTACATCTACCTTAGTTCAACATGAATGAAGTTAGCCAATAACATGAAAATCATATTCATCATATTGCATATATTTATCATTTAGCCATTAAAAGAAATCACATCATATTACATTTTCATATATCTCATTTATCCATTAAAACCTATTAAAAACATAATCATACATTGTAAGCTTATTCACCCATAAAAGTAATAGTATATATGGTAATAAAAAGGTTTCAAACAATGGGGTGTAACATATCCCCGCCTTAAGAATCATCATCCCTAATGATTTGAACTATCAAACATAAACCAAAACATAACACAACATAAAATATATTGTATCTAAGAATCCTCAAAATCTTGGAAAATTAAAGGAAATCGTTGCTTCATCTCAAGATAATCTTCCTAGGGAGCAAAATCTTCAACATATTGATCCCACTGAACCTTGCATTGGAGCACCTCTCTATTGGGTAGATGTAGCCTAGGTGTTTTGAGTATTCTAAGAGGCTCGATTATTATCACCCATGGATCCTATACCTGTAAAGCATTCCAATCAATAACATGATTACCTACTGGTATATACTTTTTCAAATATGAGACATGGAAGACATTATGCACCCTATAAAATTCAAAGCCAGTTTGGATGACTTTCCACACTTGATTGAGCTCTTATGAGGCTTGACTCTTAAGAAAACCTTTTCTCCTACTAAAAATTGTTTGGGAACATGCTTGGCATCTGCATAACTTTTATGGCTATTATTTTCTTCTACTAGCCTTTTCTTTATCAAGTTAACCTGCTCCTCCATTTCTGATAGCATTTCAAGCTTGAGACTAATCCTATCCTCTAGCTTATCCCAACTTATAGGAGTTCGACACTTTTTATGATATAGTGCTTCAAATGGAGCCATCTTAATTGCGAAATGATAGGATTTGTTGTATGCAAACTCCACTAGTGGCAAGTAATCTTCCCATTTGTATTGTTGATCCATGCAATACATTCTCAGTAGATCTTCAAACACTTGGTTTACTCTTTTAGTTTGACCATAAATTTTTGGATGGTACATTGAACTTATTGTCAATTATGTCCCAAGAAAGGAAAATAAGGTTTTCCAGAATCTCAATGTTACATGTGCATCCCTATCTAAAATTATCTTCTTTGGAACTCCATGTAACCTAAACACCTCTTGCATGAATTTATGAGTAATGACAGATGATCCATCTATCAAATTCCTTGGAATGAAATGTGCTACCTTCAGAAGTATATCAAGTACCAAAAGAATAGCACTATGCTCTTTCCTAGACATAGGGATTTCTTGCACAAAATCCATACTAATGACTTGCCATTTCTTTTCCAGAATCTCATGAGGGTATATTATTCATGTTGGGTGATGTTGCTTTGCTTTCACCCTTTCACACTCTAAACAACTTGTTACAAACCTTGCAACATCTTTCTTCATTCCCTTCCAGAAATATAATGGCTTTACATCTGCCAAAGGTTTCATTACTCAAGAATGTCCAGAATAGGGTGTGGTATGGACTTCCTTCCACTCTGTATTCCTTAATTCTTAAGATTTTGGTACATACATTGTCACTCTATATCTAAGTAGTCCATCAGGCTCAAAAATAAATCCTTCATACCTAAAATCTTTCAGATTTTCCAAGAGTTCTTGCTTGACTTGTTTATAATACTCCTCACCCTTAGAATTTTGCAATACTTGATTCTTGAAGTCGAAATGAATTGATGCCATCAAGGAGATATGTCTCCTTCGACATAGGGAATCAACAACTCTATTTTCATTGCCCTTAATATAGTTAATCTCAAAATCATAGTTTGATATAAATTCAAGCTACCTCCTTTGTGGTGCATTCAGATTTGGCTAGGTAAATAGATACTTCAAACCATGATGATCGTCCTTTAGTTTAAATGGTTTACCAAGAAAATAGTGCCTCAACATCTCCAATGCATGGAAAATTGCTACTAAGTCCAGATCATGCAGAGCATAGTTTTGCTCGTATGACTTCAACTTCCTAGATTCATAGGTGATAACTCACCCATCTTGCAGTAACACTCCACCTACACCTTCTCTTGAAGCATCCGTGATGATAATTTTTTTTCCTTCTATGGCACCTTAATTATCAAGGCCATAGTTAACTTCTCCTTAATTTGATCAAATGTTGCTTGAAATTTCTCTGTCCACGCAAACCTTTTTCCATTCCTTTGCAATGAGGTGATGGGAAAATCTATCCTAGAAAAGTTAGCTACAAACTTCCTATAATATCTCACAAGACCCATAAAAAATTGAACTTCATACATGTTCTAAAAACAAGTACATTTAGAAATTTTCCCATAAAGCTTATGTTCTCTTAAACACTACAAAATAATCCTCAAATGATGGAGGTGTTCTCCCTCATTACTGGAGTAGATAAGAATGTTGTCTAAGAAGATCAACATAAACTTGTCCAAACAATCCCTAAACACGCTGTTTACTAGGTTCATGAATTTTGTAGGTACATTCATCAATACAAAAGGTAGGACTGCAAATTCATAATGACCATACCTTTTTCTAAAGGTTTATGGATGTATTCATCCTTGATGCTTAGTTGATGATACCCTAACCTTATATCAATTTTTGAAAATACCACCGCTCCACGCATTTGATTGAAAAGATCATTGATACATGGTAGAGGGTACTTGTTCTTTATTGTTGCCTTATTCAATACGCAATAATCAATACATAGACACAATTTTCCATCCTTCTTCACCAATATTACTTGAGCTCCCTAAGGTGGAACACTAGGCCTAATTAATCCTTTAGACAACAACACCTGAAGTTGGACTTTCAATTCCATTAGCTCTATCGTGGTCATCCTATACAGAGCTTTAGATATAGGTTCTGACCCTGGCACTATATCAATAGAGAAATCAAATACTCTCTTGGGAGGTAGTCCTAGTAGTTTATCTTGGAATACATCCTCAAAATCCCTTAGAATGGGGAACTTTTCCATATCCGATTTCTTTGATTCCAACACTTCTCCTTCCTTGACTTCCTAAAAATCTTGGGGTTCATAATACATTACATCATCTTGAAGGATGATTTCCTTGCATTGTTCCAATTTTTCCATCTTCACTGCATAAAGTTGACACCCCTTATTCCTATCTCTATTCAATTGAATTATAGATATTTGTCGCAACTTCATTTCCCTAGGTGCACCTTACAAGAATACCTTTTTCCCATGGTCATTTAAACACTCTACCATCTTAACATGACAATTGACCTTGGCACTATGCTTCCATAACCAATTCATACCTTGTATGACATCGCATGAACCTAAGGGTGCTACATATAGGTTTACTTCTATCGAGAAACTTGGAAGGTCAAACCTAGCCTTAAATAAACATTGCTCTACCTTTGCTCAAATATGCTATACTAACCAAAACTTTTCTATAAAGCCAACTTTCTTAGATAATTTCTTAGCTACTTTAGGAGAAACAAAACATTCAGTTGCACTATTGTCTATAACAATGAAAATTGGAATACCAAGTAATGTACTTTGAACCTCAATCGAAGTGATTTGATACCTTTCTTGTCAATTATCTAGCACTGCATGGATTCTTTGCTCGTGAACCATAGGAAATAGGGTTCCACCTTTTGGGAGATGGAACAAGGGTACCTATTTCACTCTTAGTTCATTAGGAAACCAAGATCCCTTAACCAAAGTGACTCAATTGAGGGAAGGAATTATACTAATAGAATTAGTAGGGGGTTTCCATAAGTGTGATTAAAAAGGGAGTTCACCATTAAAATGAAGCTTCAAGGAGAAATGCAAACACTAATACACTAAACCCTAGAAACATAAAACATGAAATCAGATGACTAAATAGAGAGAACCATAAAATTACCCAAAGGATAGGAGATGTATAAAACAATCTAAAAACCCTAAAAAAATTATTTTTGAAGTGCACTAGGATTCATACACTAGGCTGGGCGATTTAGTCCTACTACTGGGTTCTGAGCAGAATCTGGAATCTTCTGCTAGCAAATCAAGATCTACAAAAAAACTGCTAAAAAGAGGTATACTGGGATTCATATGCCTAGAGGGGTGATTTAGTACCAGTATTAGGGTTTGACTAAAAATTTTGTAGACTCAATTGATCTCCTATTTCTTTTGTTTTGTCTGATATCCAAGTTCGAAAGTCTAAATTTTGATATGTAAGTGAGTTTCTGTGAAGATGAGAACTTCTTGACAACTTTTGCAACTTTTCGTTCAAAGGATCTTCAAGCTCCAAATCACCTAGATCTACAATTACACATGGAGAGGAAAAAATTTTGTTGTGTTAGGGAATAGAGGATTTCCTTGGTCAACCCCCGTTTGGGTAATTAAACCTTCAAATGAAATGAAATAGAATGAAGGAATGATGAATGAACAAATGCAATGTTGCAACTCACCAAACCCTTGAGATAAAAGGTTGCAATATTATGTGAAATTGATCCAATGCATGTGGATCTTGATTCTTGATTTTGATATGAAATAATGTCTTTAAATGCTTGTTTGAATCATGAAAATTCTAAATCACAAATGTTAGCTCAAAAACACACATGATGCTTGAAGAATTTGACATCGTGCTTGAATCTTGAATGTAGCTCCAAATTCTTGATAATCAGCTCTTGAATTCTCTTGAAGATTGCTAGATTGCTCAAGTTACGATGCTTCATAAAATTTCTTAGGTGAAATTATGTAAAATAAGCTTGTATTTATACTTGTTTATGCCAAATTTCTTGACATTACAACCCTATAAATTGAAATATATCTAGGATAATAAAATATTTCCAAGAATTTGATTTAAAAATAGGTCCCCCTTAGAGCAGGACTCATATGCCACCTTGGGCGTATGAGTCTTAGTGTCTTAAACATGAGACACAAACTCCAAGAAATGTCTTGTTAATGCAATATTAAAAATTAGGCCCTGAGACCTAGGTGGGGCACATATACCCAAGGTGGTGTATGAGTCCAATATCACTAAATCTAGAACACACAACCTCAAACATTGAATCATGATTTATCATTTATTAAATGTTAGGATTATCCTTAGAAAAATGCATTTAATTAGGCTTGTGGATGCAAAATAAGACCAAATAAAGCATAAGGAACCCCGATTTTAGTAGGGAGGGCCCAAACATGTGTGAAAATGTAAAGTGATACATTTTTCCACACTAAATTTAGCCCCCACATTAGTGAGAGGAGGAACTTGTTTCAAACTCACACTAAAGTAGACAAACTCGCATTGAGAGGGGTCCAAGTGTAAAAATGCTATTAAGATAGGATAACAACAATCAAGAGGGATGATCAAGCCCCCAAGACCAAGATACTATGGAAAACTAACATAAGCACAAAAGGAACACAAATGTGAATGATGTATGAAGCAATAAAAAGATACAAGCATACACTGCCAAAGACATAAAGAAGAAAGAAAAAGAAAAGGAAGGGTGGATGAAGCCTCGACTATTTTTCCAACACGATGTGGATTAGATCTAAGTTGTTTGTCCCAAAATGTTTACAAGTGGAACATGATGTCCACTATGTAAGCCAAACAAACACTCACTAGGTGATCCCTCAGAGAGGTGAGACACATACGCATGTGACCGATATGCACTCACACACACAAGCAAGTGGCTATAGGAAAGTCACACCTAAGTTTAGCTCCAATACACTAACCAAAACAAAGCTATACCTCCTAATAAATTTGATAAGGCACCACACAACACAAATGATAGGATCCATGAGGCAAGTAAGACTTTGTATGCTAACACTCATGAACAACCAGGATGGCTCCACAAGCAAGAAAAGTGCGTTATGCAAGGTGGCCATATAACAATTTTTGTAAATGAAAAATAGTGTAAGGTATGTTCAAAGTGGTTTTTCTTAGTTCATGTAAGGTCTTTACTTAGGGTAAATCATTCCTAATGTCTCCAAGAAATGACCAATAGAAGAATAGAATATTTAAAACTTAGGGGATGCAGTGTGTCACATCAAACCACTAAGAGGAATATAATATACTAAGAGAGATCATGCTCTTGAGGGACATCACACCCAATGTCACCACAAAGAGAAAGATGCATCACATAAATTAAGAAGACCAAACAATGAAACATGAGTTGTAAAATGCAAAAGAATAATGCCAATGTATGCCCCCACTTTAAGGATATTGTTAAACACCATATTGTGAGCAATTACTTTAAAGTAGCAAATGATAAATGCTAATAATCAAGAGGACATGAGAGCTTATTTGTAAAGCTCTATGCCAAGTCATATGTTTCCAATTAAAGCTATGTCATGAAAAGAGGTTGTCCCCAAAATGAAATCCCAAAATCACATAAGCAATCCACAGATTCAGGGTTAGTATGTCTTTGCTATAATGTTATAAAGAGCTTAGAAATGCCATCATTCCCAAAATACTCATGGAACATGAAGAATGAAAAAAAGAGAGTGAAAACAAAGAAAAATACTTTGGGTCATTATGGAAGAGACTTAAATGTCTCGACGCCTTGGGTCATCCCCAAAAGAAAAACACAAGACAAATAAAACGATAAAATATTTACGGCATATAGAAGAATGTAGGTATAAATAGAGGAATGCCACAAAGAGAGAGATACATCAAATAGAATGGTATGGGGAAATCACATTATGCACATGCAATCACACACATAACATGAAAAAGAAACAAAAAAAATACTACTAAGGCACATGCAAGTCAACCTATAGTAGATCATTAGTATCCCAATCTTGTTTCATCATATACAAAAGGTGAAAAACTAGCCAAAGGGAAAACATCAAATACCAAAAATAGGACAAGGCTATCTAAATATTTCCCCCACTATGTGCAAGACAAGAATGAGCCGAGGTAGGTGATGAGAAATAGCTCCTTGTATTATGAAATTATTTGCAATGAATGTAAAGCATGTAATAGTGAGAATATTATGATCTTGCAACTATTACATGGCAAGGAGTGAAAGGGAAACCTTTAAGGGACTATTTGTATGATGTAAAACTTCTTGAATATTTGTTTTAAAGCATGAAACTCATTAGTACTGTGTCCAAGAACTCTATGATATTGACAATGTGACATGTTTGTGCTCTTAGGATATGGTTTTGGATTTTATTTCATTGGTGGTAATGTTATAAGTCCTTGAATTAGAAGTATGTGTAAGGTTCTTTTAGTTGCAAGCATGGGATATGGAAATTATAGTTTCTTTAGTTTGTAAGGATTTTTTTTCTTGTTAGATTCACCAATTTGTTGAGTTAGATGTTGAGGAGGAGGACCTAAGATGATCCTATCATCCTGATCATTACTATGAGGAATTGGTTGTTCTTTAGGAAGGACATTTATGTCAGGAGGAGGATCTTGATATCCTACTCCTTTGGTATCTTCAGTTGACCATATTTGTTCTAAGAGTTGATAAATTTCATGTTCGCTTGTTATGTCACATCTTTGTTTAGTTAATATCTTAAAGCCCTGGCCATAAGTCTCTTTGAGGTTGATGGGAGTGTTGGTTACTATGTTATCATAAGATGGTTGAATATTTGCTTAATTAGAGGAGCTAGGTTCATCCATTGTAGGGATATTAGGCTCAGTTTGTGTCTCCATTTTAGGATGTAAAAGACCAAACATCTGAATTTGGATTGGTTGTTTCATGTTGTGTTGGTTGTTTCATGAAAGGCTAAAATGATGCATTAGTCTCAAGGTTGTTAAGGAAATCATTTATGAAGTTGTTCATGCTGTCATCATCTTCTCCAATCATTTCAACTTCACGAGGAGGACATGCAATAGGATTTGATTGAGCATAAGTAAGTTCAATCTCATTAGGATCATTTCCAAAAACATAGCTTGACACATCCACCAATGATTTCAAGGACATCCAAAACTTACCAAAGCATATATCCATGATGAAATGTAATGCAATTTTTAGATTCTAAACATGGTAATGTGTTGATTACACTATGCAATAATCTAAAAATGAAATGTTGTAAATGCAAGTTTGAAATTAAGAAATGGACTAAATGAACCCAATTAAGCTAGGTCTAATGAAATGAATTAAACATAAACTTAACAAACTGAAACAAAGATTTGATAATAGAAAACATAAGCACATAAATGAAGTTTTAAATGTTGTAAAAGGGTGGGTGCATGAAGTTGGGTAGCAATTTTGTGGGCTTTGAAAAAAAAAATTTAAAAAAATGCTCACGTTATTTCATGTTAAAACAAAGAAAAGTGAAATTATGTAATACCAGCATAAAGGCTTGGAGGGTATTCCCAAGCAGGGACATTTTCTTACAAATTCTACAATTTTTTCACATAATCGGGTTCGTGCTCACCATGAAGATTGCATCTACTTCAATATGACAAAATCAAACACATGGGTAATGTTAGGTTCTCTCTTTATCCAACGATGTAATTTTTTTCACTTTTTGACAATGTTAAGCCTTTCATCCATAATTTCTTTTGTTTGTATGTCTATTTTTTTCCAAAAAGCAGTGTTTGGTGTTTTTCTTGTTATAAATTAACCGTTAATCAAAATTTCAAATAAATTACATTTTTAGAAACTAGACTCCATTCTACAAATTTTAAAAGAAAATTAAAAAATCAATTATTTTCAAAATTTAGGGGGAGACGACCAAAATTTTGCTTTTCAAGAAGTTTCCACTTAGAAAATTAGTAAAAATCAAATATTCATTAAAAAATTTAAAAAAATTGTGCATCAACTAGATATTGTTAGCTAACTTCGTGACCATAGCAATTTTAAAAATACTACAAAAAAGTTCACCGTGATAGGGTTGTACAAGAGTTGCTATGTTATGTTTTTCTGACAAAAACAACAACAATTTGTGTATATCCCTCTTTTGAACCCCTTAATCTCAACCATTTTCAAAATAAATTAGTAGTTTAGAAAGTAGACTCGGAGCACTTCATCCTTGTTTTTGTTCCATCTCAAAATTTTGAGTGTAACTATCCTCAATTTCACGTCCAAGGTCAGTATTTCCTGATTTCAGAAAAAAGTGGCCACTTAAGCCCCTTTATGGGAACCATCTTGGTGCACTTACCCAAAATGTGGATTCGGTATGATAAGACTAAATCACCCAGTTGGGTGAATGAGCCCCAGTTAGGGTTTTTGGAAGGTTCAAATACTAAAAAATAGACAACAGAGAATTCCTAAAAATCTAGAAAAACCATCTGTACAAGGACTAAATCGCCCAGGTGGATGAATGAGTCCTAGATTAGGGTTTTTACACAAAATTCAGAAAATTATGAGTTGATGCTAAGGTTTCTAGATAGTATGCTAAAATTACTATTTTCAATTATAGTTTTCCTATAAAATTCAATGATGCAAGATGCAAAAATGCAACCTATATGCACTTTTCCACAAATTCAAGATTTAGGAGTCCTAAATGCAATTCAAATGATGCAAATGCAAAGTAAACCTAGATTTAGAACTATAATGTTCTCCAAATCAAAAATGCAAGTGTCCAAAGGTTGTTTTCACCAGAATGAACCGTAGGAAATAGGGTTCCACCTTTTGGGAGATGGAACTAGGGGACCTATTTCACTCTTAGTTCATTAGGAAACCAAGATCCCTCAACCAAAGTGACTCAATTGATGGAAGGACTACTAATAATAGGAATAGTAGGAGGTTTCCTTAGGTGTGAATAAAAAGCTTGGAGTTCACCATTAAATTGAATCTTTAAAGGAGAAATACAAACACTAATACACTAAACCCTAGAAACTTAAAACATGAAAACAAATGAGTAAATAGAGAGAAATAGAAAAGTACTCAAAGGATAGGAGATGTTTAAGAAAGATCTAAAAACCTTAAAAAAAAATTGTTTTGAAGTGCATTGGGACTCATATGCTAGGGTGGGTGATTTATTCTTGCTACTGGAATCTAGACAGAATCTAGAATCTTCTGCTAGCAAAGCAAGATCTATAAAACGCTGGTGGAAAGAGGTATATTGGGACTCATATGCCCATAGGGGTAATTTAGTACCAGTATTAGGGTTTCACTAAACTTCTATAGCCTCGATTGATCTTTTATAGATTTCGTCTTGTTCGATCTCCAAGTCCGAAAGTATGAACTCCAATTTGTAGGTGAATTTCTGTGAAGATGATAACTTATTGACAACTTTGACAACTTTGACAACTTTTTCTTCAAAGGATCTTCAAGCTCCAAATCACCTTGAACTGCAATCACAAAAGAAGAGGAAAAAAATGTTGTTGTGTTAGGGAATAGGGGTTTGCCTTGGTCAACCTCATTTTGGTAATTAAACTTTGAAATGAAATGAAAGAGAATGAAGGAATGATGAATGAACAAATATAATATTGCAACTCACCAAATCCTTGAGATAAAGGCTGCAATCTTATGTGAAATAGCTCCAATGGATGTGGATCTTGATTCTTGATTTTTGATATGAAATAATGTCTTTGAATGCTTGCTTGAATCATGAAAAACCTACATCACAAATGTTAGCTCAAAAATACACATGATGAATGAAGACTTTGACACAATGCTTGAACCTTGAATGTAGCTCTAAATGCTTGATAATCAACTCTTGAATGATATTGAATATTGCTAGATTGCTTGTTAGGATGCTTCATAAAATTTCTTAGGTGAAATTATGTGAAATAAGCTTGTATTTATACTTGTTTATGAAAAATTTCCCAAAATACAACACTACAAGCCAACATCAGATCTAGGTTAATAAAATCCTACCAAGAATTTGATTTAAAAATAGGTTCTGGTTAAAGTGGGACTCATACGCCCAAGGCTACAAGCCGACATCAGATCTAGGATAATAAAATCCTGCCAAGACTTTGATTTAAAAATAGGTTCTGGTTAAAGTGGGACTCATATGCCACCTTGGGTATATGATTCCCAGTGTCTTAAACATGAGACACAAGCTCCAAGAAATGTCTTGTTTAATGCAATGTTTGAAATCAAGCCCTGAGACCTAGGTGGGACCCATATGCCCAAGGTGGTGTATGAGTCCCAAATCACTAAATATAGAAAACACAACCTCAAACATTGAAGATCATGATTTGTCATTTATTAAATGTCAGGATTATCCTCATAAAAATGCATTTAATTAGGCTTGTGGATGCAAAATAGGACCAAATAAGGCATAAAGAAGCTCAATTTTAGCAGGGAGGGCCCAAACAAGTGCAAAAAAGTAAAGGGATCATACATTTTTCTACATTACAGCTAGAATGTTGCTTGTTGAGAAGGTAAGGGGTTTATGCATGGTTGTGTTGTTCTTTGTGCCTTACTAGGACACTGAATTGCATAATGATCATCGCCACATGAGAAACATCCTCCTATTGGCCCTTGCATTGTAATTGGATTCGTAGGGTTATCTTCATTTCTTTTTGGGTTATTTCTATTGTTACCCCTATGAACAACCTTGGACTCGTTTTGATTATGGCAAAAACTACTATCTCCTTTCTTCTTAAAATCATATCTTTCACCTTTCTTCTTGAAATTTTGATTATTTTGGGACCAATTATACCTCTTGCAACTTTTCTCTCAGTAGGTAGAAACATAATTCAACTTATGCTCTTATTTGATGGCTTTTTCATATACTGATCCATAGTGGTAGGACTGTGTACATCTACTTCACCCCTTATTTGAGTGTTAAGATCCATTATGAACTTCCTAATCCAAAATCACTCATTCTTCTAGTACTAAAACATGTATTTGGGAAGGAGAGTGAATTTCTCCCAGTACTTGATCACTGTGGATTCTCCATGCTTCATGTTTTGGAAATCCATCATTTTTTTATCAAAGTATAATTGAGGAAGCCATGGCTTGTGAAAGAGTTCAACGAACTCATCCCAAGTTAGTCTTAACAAACTAAGGCCAAGATCCATCTTTTTGTTCATCCACCACGTGGATGCTTCTCTTGACAATTGGAAGGCTCCCCATACAGCCTTGGTTACTTTGGAGTAGCTTTTTATCTCAAAGTATTTTTCCATTTTGGTTAACCACGCTTCGACCACATCACCACTTGTATTTCTTTCAAACTTAGGTGGTGTGACCTTCCTCATGTCACAAGATAATTCTTGAACTAATTGACCTCTCTTACTCTTATCAAACTTGGATTAGGACTCATCACTTCCATGACTACTTAAAGTGATGCAACCATTGGAGTTTTCTCCTTCTTCTTGATTTTGAACTTCTTGCTCTTGTCTATCTGCTCCCCTAACCTCCTGTTCGAGGTGAGCAATCTCATCTCTTCTTTCATTCAACATTGCTAAGATTCAATCTAGTTTGGCCTCAGGGTTTTCAACAGTTTGACCCACTTCTTGGCTACCTTTGAGATTAGTTCTTGTTCATACCATCTTTTAATTTGCAACCCACCTTGAGGTTTCATTTTTCCATTAGCTTAAAAGATGATTTAAACAATTTTAGAACATTTAAGCATTTATGCACAATAGAAGAAATTTTACACAAGTTTTTTTGAAAAAATATTCCAATAATCCTTTAGTTACATAGAATTACTATTCAAATAGTTGAGGGGTGAATATTCCCCTAATTCATTTTTAGATACATAACTAAGTGGAACATATACCTTAGACTATTGTTTGGGTTCATAATTGAAGGGAACATAACCTTGGAATCACTTTCAAAAACATAATTTTGGAGAATGTATCCCTCTGATTCACTACTAGAAGTAATTACAATGACCCCAGAAAGAGAGGGTACATGAGGATCTCTTAGAATCAAAGTTGGAATAATGCTCCACTCTGTGGGCATATCCCTAGCTCACGTGGTATGGAATCATCTGACTTGATTGGTGAGGTGGGAGGTACAAAATTGACTACTTCCTGCATCCTCTTCTTTACTATCTTAACATGGGATAAGGCATGGCTGATGGTTTTTTATCACTAAACCATATTGCATTGCCATAGTTGGTTCCTTCAATGGTTTTGGCAATGGCTTGTCTTTCCTTCTTGGATTTGAGGTAGTGTTCATTTCTAATCACTGACTTCCTTGTAGTTTTCTTAAGATGCACCATTCTGGCATAAGAATTCCAATCATTAGATCATCATAATGTTGGAGGAAAGACTAGCATAGCAAGCTCATAGGTTCTAGCGTTGAACCTCGTAGCTTTGATACCACTTGTAACATACCCCAAATTTACCCCTAGAATTTACTTAAGTTTTTAACTTGGAAAAGTAAACATCTTGATGCTAAAGATCATGTTCACAAAATTTTTCCTTTTCATTATCATAAATACACTTTGTGCATATCCTTACATGAATATAATAATCATTACATAATATCCTATGAATGAAACACATCTTTCATATACAATTTCGAAAATAATTTAACATCATAAACATATACAATATCATATCTTTCAATAATATAATGGTTTAATGTTTGAGGTGTCCACCTATGGATATCTACTTCCTTTGTTTCACAAGAATTGACAATAGATTGCATGAGGTAGAGCATCATCCAAGTGATTTTCTACTACAATCCCCCACACATCTACCTAACTAGTAAGTTGGCCCTACCCTTCAACAAAGAGATTGGTATGAAAATAATAATAACACACATTTGAGTATCTGGTGTTGTGTATCCTATAAATAGACTATAACCATACATTGGATCCCTTCCAACAAGCATGAATCTACTGACTAGAATGTAATCCTAGACCACAGTGAACCGACAAGTGTAAGTAGTGGCTTTTACACTTACTCTATCCAGAGACTCTATATAAATTTAATAAATTCATTTCCTATGAGCAAGGTCGTATATTCACCCACCCTTACTCAACATGGAAACTGGTTATCCCCATTACATACTTGTAATGTCTAGGTTTTAGGCATCTACCTTATTTAATTTGGGTATCCCAATCCTATGGATTAACTCACCCTATTCTTATAAGGTTATATACTTGTGAGAAAATTTGTTCTCCATTCAAATAATCTTCCTATCATTAGATATAACTATCATAATATTCTTTACCCTATTTCCCGTCATGACACTAATTCAACTTATTACAATCATCAAGATCAATCAGGCAATGAATTCACAATAATCTAAAATGATATTATCAAAAATTTATTAATAGCGCATTTCCTAATGCTCATGATCAATTCATATCACACTCTATATTGAATTCCTAGTTCAACTTCAATCAATGAAGAACTCAAACATCCATCTATATCTTTCCATAAGAAAATGCATAAAATAATTGCACACCAATAATGTATCCAAATTTCCTCTCAAAATTCATAATAAAAAGAAAGAAATAGAAATAGAAGAAAATAACAAGCATTCATGGAAATAATGCTTCCAATGAAGGACTCTAGCAACTCTATGAATAACTTTGCTTGTAGCCTCCTACGTGATCAACTTCACAATTCAGCTTCAATTCAATCTAGTAACAAAGGAAAACTCGCTAAAATATTACTCTCAAATCATCTCAAATCACTCAATTATCTACTCTTTATCTCACAAAATGAACATTCAAACTTGCTCTCATAGAAAATACAACAACTCAAACCGAAACATATAATTCCAGCTCAAGATTGAACAACAAATGAATGCAACTCTCATTTTATAATGCCACTTATTCCTAATGTTTTACACATCTCAAACAAAAATAAGAACAAATCCCTTCCTAATGTTTGCGATTGGTAGCTAGTATTGGTGGCATGGTGTGATGGTTTATAGGTGGAATTGTTGTTATTGCCACCAAGGTTCAAACCCCATTGGGGTGGTATTGTTGAATGGTTGTATCTGGTTCATAGCTCTAGTCAAAAGCGTTTACCCTTGAATAAAAAAAAATGCTTGGCGGTGATTGGTTGGAAAACCAGGGTGCCTATTTCTCACTTTGTTATAACAACCTTTGCATTCTCCTCTATTTTTGCTTCTATAGCCTTTACCCGGACTTTGCATCTACCCATCTTCACCCTCTTTTTACTAAGTCAAAGCTTGGTACTATGACAAATAACTGCAACACATTACCTATTCCTTATTATCTTCTTTCTCAGAAGCTTCTAAACTATGATATGAATTACAAGTATTAGAGTTATAGTATAACTCTTCTTTTATGCGCTTTCCATCGCTATCTTAAGGCATATCACATGGAAACTATAATATGTGATACCCATAACAAATGCACATATATATATATATATATATTAACACATAAATATCATTTACAATATGCTCAATATAATTAATCATTAATACACAACAACACACATATAATATGCACATATGTATACATATATTATCATCAATGTGTGTAAATATATATATATATATATATGTATGTATTATATATACATGCATTATCATCTTTTTAATATAATGACATATATATTTATATTAAATACATACAAACACACACACACACACAGATATATATATATATGACGATCGATCACACACATACTATATTTTCGTGCATGGATATATGTAAGGATTTATGTCTACATATACTCTTACGTGTATATGCTTGTATGTGTGTGTCATTGAATATATAACATGTATATTTAATATACGTATATGCATACCCATATTCATATAAGTATCCATTCATAATCACTCAAATATCACAACTCATCAAAAAGGTATATAACATCATGACTCAAATTGACAAGACAATCATTAAGGATTCATAAGAAATAATCCCTAACATACCTATCAATCAAAAATGATAACAATGCAACTCAACACATACCGACATAGACTCAACATAGTTACTCTACCCAGTGCAGTACGTGTGTGCAGATACTTAGATGATTATGACAATGGTTTCCATACCAATTCCTTCTTTTTGGTGATACTCTCCCTCTCCTTCTGGAGGGTTCAATCATTTCCTACATCCAATTTAGTTCAACATGAACAAAGGTAGTCGATAACATGAAATTCATATTCATCATATTGCATATTCATCATTTAAATATTAAAATCAATCACATCATATTACATATTTAGACATCTCATTTATCTGGATCAAAATCTATTAAAAACATAATCATGCATTATAAGCTTATTCACCCATAAAAGTAATAGTATGTGGTAATAACAAGGTTTCAAATAATGGGGTGTAACACTCTAGATGTCTCTCTCCCTCTCTACCCATACACTCTCTCTCTCTCTCTCTCTCTCTATATATATATATATATATATATATATATATAAATCTCTTTGTTTCTATCTCCTCTCTATCTCTCTCCCATCTCTCGGCTCTGACATCTCTTCCCGGACCTCGAGACGACGCATTCCGACGATGACTTTCGCCTTTATCTTTATCGCCTTCTCCCTCGTTCTCGACGACGATCTATCTTCTCCTCTTCTGACCTCGAGACGAGATGTCTCTTTATCTTATCTCTATACTTTATTCTTCCATATCCCCATCTCTATCCTATCTTCCATCCAGCTACCCTTTATTCTCACCTCTCTATATCACCTCCTATTTATCTTTATTGGTGGACCGGCGATGGATTGGCGGTTCACGACGACTTTCAATTCTCAAAATTGATGAAACAAAAAAAGGGTTTTAAAGGAGATTCTCAGTTTTCCACCAATATAAATTAATATTTACTTTAAATTTAATAAATTATTATTATTTATTTTCATTCAATTGCTGATCCAAGTCCTCATTGATAGGTTGATTGAAAAACTATAGTTTAATGAGAATACATTTTGAATCCAAAATATGTGTCTCATCTCTATGCTCATACTACTATAGGATTAAAAAATATATATGAAGTGCCTTGACCAAGTTGCTGTATTCTATTGATGAAGTTTTTTTTTAAAGTTCTTAATAAAAAAATTTAATTAATTTTACTTAATTTGAAAAATTACAAAAATATGCATCACATCATACATGAGTCATCTACTTTGTACCTAAAAATCTTATAAAAAAATATTATCATTTTATTAGGAGCAGGGTTAGATAGACACTTCCACTCTTTATTTTTTCCCTCAAATTTAAGTACTAACAGTGATTGAAATTTCAAATCTTCACCAAATAGATTTAAAACCTAGTAGTTTAAAACCATATTCAATTTGTTAAGCAAATTCTATTCTTACATATTTTTTGAAATAATATAGATAACTTATTCAAATCTCTACTTTAAAGTTGCCTAACTCTGATTTTTCTGAGTTTTTGCCACTTAAGGGCTTGTTTTTTCCCTGATGATCTTGCACATACCCTTATCTTTCTATCTATCTATCACTATCTCCTATCTCTTTATATATCTCCCTCTCCTCTCTATCTCTATCTCCATACCCCCCTCTCTTTCTTTTCCCCCCTCTATATCTCCCTCTTTCTATCCCTATCTCTCCCTCTAGTAGGCCTAAATTTTCCCTAATTGACCTTCCATACCTCTTCAATGTATCCATTGCACACCAAGGTGTGATTGCTAGTTGTTTACCAAAATTAATTAGCTGATAGGGTTCCCTTGTGGACTTGCTAGTCCACAAACACTCAAAAAATGTATCTCACACTTCCAAATTGTGCTCCATTGCCGTTAAACTACATTGGTTTTCAATCATCCATCAAATCAGAATATATCACATCTTTAAATCAAATGTGATCTTCTAATTAAATCAAATCAAATTTCACATCAAATCTTACACATAAAATTTGTATCAAATTTGCAATTATTGAAAATCATATCAAATCTACTTAGAGCTCTTGATTTTGGAAAAGGCTTCACATGCCAAAGGAAATTAAGATGTTCACCTTCCAAAAGGAGAAGGATAGCTAAAGAAAAATTTTCTTTTATCCCAGATTTGCATGCAAGCACTTCCAGTACAACTGGTCTAGATAGAAATTGGGTAGATGGTGACCCTCATATTTGTGCTTCAAAGATTCATAGAGGTAAATATGCTTTTCTATCTTGATATTTTTTTATATCAATAATAATATTTTTTAACTTGTCAACACTACATGATGCTTTCACCATTTGTCACACTTAGTTCTCTTCTTTTTGGCTTTTTTGTTAACTTATAGTTGTGTTTGATTTTCAGAAAAAACTTCAAGTGCATGACATCATCACCAACATCAATAATAGGTTCTTCAAAACATTCATCAAAGAAAGCAAGTGACTCACATGGTTAGATTCTTGAGCATAATTATTTCTTTGATTCAATTAAAGTTAATCTCTAAAATATTTGGCTTTCTTTTTTAGGATGTATGCATAATATCTTATCTCTGACATAATGCATAAAAAATATAACCCTACAGCTACATTGTGTGAGATTTTCTTGGGAGGTATTAGCTTTTGACACTACAGTTTCAGATTTGTTGTGTAGTGAAGTTGAGCATTATGTCATTTACAATCCTAGAGCTTTTTATTGTCATGCTAGAATTTACAAATGTTGCAAGTTTGAAGGTCAAAATTTGTATTCTTAGAAGTTTTTCTTTGTTTTGGTGATCTTGTATGTATTTCAATCAAAATGCTTGGTGAGCATAAAAAATTATAATAGAAAAATTTTTATTTTCAAATATCATGTCACTTAAAGTGTTTATGGATTATGTCTACAATAATCACTCAAACATTTCAATCGCATAATGGTGTTTCTTTTAGTATTTTCATGATATTATATATATATATTAATGAACCAAGGGTAGTGATGGAAGTTGCAATGAATCTTTTTTTACATGAATTGAGAGTCTGTGTTCTTCTTCAAAGGAATAAGTTGCATGATGATAGTGATACTCTATACCAATTAGGAAAATCACATGGTGGGAAGCTAGATTATGTCGGATTTATGCTAGAGCCAAATCCAACACCAACATTGCAGACATGCACTGAGGATCCACTATTTGTGCTCTCTCGAGCAGTAACTACACCTGCACCAAGGTAAATGTTTTCCTTTTATTAGAATGGTAGTAAGGTGTCAAATGGTGTGTGTCCTCAACAGTTTTGTTTTCTTTTTGTTGTTGATGCAATGTTGTATTAGTTTCTAATTTTTTGATGTTTTGAAAAGGAAAAAATAGGGTTTACAAAAATCTCAAACCGCAGAAAAGTTAAAACAACAAAAAATAGAGCAAAACAAGTCCAAACAAACAAACAGCTATCCCAAAAAGGAAACGACAGCATAAAGAGACAACAGTGTCTAAAAAAAGGACCGCCAAAAAGCCAGAAACAAACACCACCGCACTACTCCAAGGTGTTCATCAACTCCTCGGCCTCCTTTTCAACATCCTTCATATCCTGTAACCCCTTCTTGAGGATTTGAACCGTATGTGAAGATATCGATGTCTTCCTCTTCGTATTAGCCCAGGTGCGAGTAGAAATCCCTTCTACAGTGGATCTGCTGCAACCTCTGTCCGCATCCAAATCCACGACCAGCGAGCCCTTTTGATTTTTTTTGAGCTTTTCCACCATAGCATTGATGATAATGGTATTATGCCTGGCAGTTTTATGATTATTCACCACAGTGGCCCTAATATTTTGTCCTATCTTGGACATATTACACTCGAGCCTCGTCAATCTTTCCTCCTGCGAATGCGGTCTTTTCCTTGGTAAGGGGGTTTCTTGTCCTTCATTCTCATTACGACTCCAGCTAATCTTCTACACCAAATCCATGATTCTATTATGAGATTCTACACGGCTCTTCAAATCACATACTTCAGTCCAAATTTTGAGAACTGAAAGGCCATTCATACTTTTTTCTCCGCCACACTCACAATGTCCCCGTGCTTGAACTTATTCAGTGGAAAACAATTTCATCCCCGATTAGGGGAAATCACTAGGGGCATTCCCAAATCTTCCGCATGCAGGGGCATCTAGGTCGACTCTTTAGCCAACCATAGGTTTATCGAAATAATTTCCCATAGAATTTTAGTAACGGTGACTACTCTCATAACCGAGGTACCTTTGAAAACCGTAGACCAAACCCTGGTGGGGCGCCTTGGAGACTCCGCTAGGGGATTAAGCATTGTGGCGGCGATGTGCAAAACCCGTGATAGGGCACCATGCAAAGCAAGCTACAGATTAGGGACATGAAGGCGGAACAAAATCCATAAGGGCTTTCCGACAAGACAAGGACTGGGGAGCAATGGTATTAGGACCAATAGGGGCACAAGCAAGAGGGGCCATGGGGTTGTTCTCCCTGCTACTTTCAGTATCCTCATCATCCAAATCCCCAATATCAACAATTTTAAGCAAAGCAGGTAAATTTTGATAATGCTCATAGATGAGCCTAACAAGACCAGGGTGAATAATAGAATTCCTCCTAGGGTTTCTTTCAACTTCATCAAGGCAGTTCTTCAAAGAAGAGAATAAAGTGCGCTAAAGAGATAACAACCTCGGTGGACGTAAAATGGTTCTGCATGGAAAAGCAGATAACCATACTCGGTGAAGTGCCCGCCAACCGTGATATACCCATTACCTAAAAATTTCTCCTAAATTGACGAATGACCCACACGTGCTGGTCAACCTTAACCAACTTAGCCTTCTCCTTGTCTTTTTAGGTAGTTCATGACCGCTTCATCGAAACCGACGGTCCCGGATGGGGCCACACCCCGGCCGAAGATCTGTAATCTCCACCGGCACTTCCTTATCTGGCCTTAACATCCTACCAAAGAACACACAATCTCACCATTCCACGGCAAAATAGTCCAAGATCCCCTTGTCGGGCATTTCATGTGGAGCTTTTCCAAAATGGGACTAAACCTCCCTTTTCACCTTTCCAGTTTAGCATTCTCTTTCTATACCTTTTGTGCCGCCGGATCCACACGCTTTTCTCTCCCCATCTTCGTGCCTGCTATACCTTTCGACACCCTACGCTTGTTCGTCCCGATGGTTATATTTTATCAAACAATCTTAAAGTGTGGCCGAGACTCTTCTTGAAAAAGAAAATGATGTCGGTCCCATCAAATCTAATGAAATCGACATACCTAATCTTTATCCTCTTCATCATGATGAAGACAAGCTTCTCTTCCATGCATTGAATCATAATAAATTAGCGCTTTCACCTCAGAATGGAGGTAGTCATTCTTCCTCCACGTGTTTTCCCCGCCCTTCTTAACCCCTTCATTGGCAAAGTAATCAACCACCTTATTGGATTCTCTATAGGCGTGGGACACTTTCACTTTATCGAATTTACTTAATAAGATTATTGTATCTTCGATCCACTTTTTAATGGTCCATGAGGGAGGGGTAAGCCCTAGAATGCAATTTATTATATTCATTGAATCACCCTCCAACCAAAGACATTTCGTGTTCATCTTGAAAGCTAAGTTAACCGCATGATAAGCCCCTACAGCTTCCGCAACATGATTAGTTTGGGTGCCGATGTCCACAGCAAAAGCCGCAATAAAAGCCCCCGCGTTGTCCCTTAAAACACACCCACTGCTAGCTTTCCCTGGGTTGCCTTTAGCAGCACCATCAAAATTGGCTTTCAACCAACCCAAAGGCCGCAAAGACCAACTAGCATTCTCCCTCCCACAAACATCAGGCGTGGGGACATTTAACACTGCTAATTTAGAATTCCACTTTTCTGCCGTAGCAATATCAAAAGGAGACCAATTAGCTTTATCAACCATTTTTCTTGGGATTAAAGATAAATTTTCCTTTATAGACCTTACGATTTTTTCATGCAAGTCCCCCTCCAACTTCTCTTTTTCCCTAAACACTCTGTTGTTCCTTTCCTTCCAAATATTCCATGACACAAAAGGTAGAACAAAAGACTAGAGCTTTTGCACAAAAGGATTTTTTGAAGGAGCTTTCCATTGCAAGAAAAAGTCTTCAACAGAAGTAGGGGAAACCCAAACCAAATCAAGAAGCTCAAAAATTTTACCCCATATGTGCGAAACAAAAGGGCAATGAAGAAAAAGATGATTAACAGTCTCAGCATCGTTCCTGCACATGTAGCACCTGTTAGGTAATTGAATTCCTCTTTTTCCAAGATTGTCCAAAGTGAGAATCTTATTCTGTAGTATTATCCAATAGAAAATATTGATTTTAGGAATCAAGTGATTAATCCAAGCCTTAGCCTAGAAGGGCGGAGGCTCCATTGGACTAGCCAACATAGGAGTAGTAGAAGAAACTGAAAAAATGTCAGACGGATTGTCTAACCAAACAGGAAGATCATCCACCTAGTGTTGAGCTAGTCTTAGGGCCCTGAAGGCCGACTGAACAAGGCTAAGATCCTGACTGATGGTCTTCAAATCAACCCAACCCCCATTCCTCCAGTAATCTTTAACCAAGACCTCGAATTCCCTTTTACAATCATTCATCCATTTACTGAATTTCTCATTTCTGATTAACGGATCTTTAAAAAGCCATCTGTCTTCCAAAAACCTAACATAATTTCCTTTTCCAACCAGCCAACCAGTTCCTATTTCCAGCAACTTTCTACCTCTGCTCATATCATTCCAGCAAACAGACCCACAAGGTAAGAGAGAAGAATTTATAACCTCATTAAGAGACTCATAGTTGCTAAAATATTTGGCTTTTAAGGTATCTCGCCATTCCCCTCTCAAAGTAAGAGTTCTCCAAAGCTGTTTAGCAAGAAGGGACAAATTCAACACTTTAATTTTCCTTAAGCCTAGGCCCCCTCTCGATTTAGGTCTACAAACCAGATCCCATCCAACGAGTGGCATTCTCTTCTTATCCTCCACACTAGACCAGAGAAACCTTTTCTAAATTTTTTCAATGGCCTCAGCATACTTAGCAGGAATTTTAAATAAACTAAGAGCATACACAGGAAGATTTTGCAAAGAAGCCTTTAGGAGTTGGATTTTTCCAGCTTGACTGAGAAGAGCTCCTTTCCACCCTGATAGCTTTTTATTGAATTTTTCAACCAAAGAGATCCAGAACGAGTCCAAGGGTTTAATGCAAAGAGGCAAACCAAGATAGGTTGACAGAAGAGGCTCAATCCGGCATCCAAGAATCTGAGCAAGTTTAACTTCTCTATGCTCCAGAGTATTGAGGAAGAAAATTGAACTCTTAGCCCTATTAACAACTTGCCCAAAAGCAGATTAATAAAGATTCAGAATTCTTTTGAAAGTCTTAGCTTCAGCCACAGTAGATCTTCCCATGAGAATGGTGTCATCAACAAATTGTTGGTGGGAACAGGTTAGAAGAGAAGAGGAAGGTCTTAAACCAACAAGGGATCTTTGATCAATAAGCTTTTTAATATTTCTTCCCAAACTCTCAGCCAAAATTGTAAACAGAATAGGAGAGATAGGATCTCCCTGTCTGAGGCCTCTGGAAGTCTCAAAAAACCTCGAAGGTGACTCGTTCACAATGACAGAAGAATTAAACTGTCGAAACTAGCCGGTTCACCAGCTGAATGACTATGTTATTAAAACCAAACTTGACCAAGATTTTAAATAAAAAATTCCACTCAACCCGATCATAGGCTTTGGAAATGTCTAATTTAAGAATGAACCCTTCAGTCTTCGATACCATTAAAGAATGTAAATTCTCATGAACAGTGATAACAGAGTCCAAAATGTACCTACCTAGCACAAAACCATTCTGCTACGGAGCAATCATTTGAGGAAGCACATAAAGCATTCTTGTAGTTAAAACCTTTGAAATAATTTTATAGATAGAATTGCACAGGTTGATTGGCCAAAAAGCTTGAAACTCTGAAGCCCCAGGTTTTTTTGGAATAAGGACCACAAAAGTAGCATTAAGTTCTTTCAAAAGACATCTTGATCCAAAGAATTCCTTGACAACATTCTCAACATCCACCTCAACAATTTCCCAAAACACTTGGAAGAAGAATAAGGGAAAACCATCTGGTCCAGGAGCTTTGTTGCCATCAAAAGAGAAAACAACTTTCCTAATTTCAGCCTTGGAAGGAATAGCAGTGATCATAGAATTTTCATTGTGACCAATCACCTGGGGTATAACCTCAATCAAGGATTTAAGTTGTTGATGTTGTTACAACCATATTTTGTAACATTTAATATTTTGTTAGCTTCTTTCAATAAAAAAAGTGTCAAAATTTTGTTTATTTCATTTTTTTTTGCTTAAGATGCTCTGGAAGGGTTTTTAGCCACCTTTTGTGGATTTGAATTTTACAAATATCCCACTACATCTACTTCAACATAGACAAGTGCCACTGAAGGTAATGAAAGTGTAGTGAAAGGTAGGTTGACTAAGATAAATGGGACAATGAGTGTAGAAGTGGTAGTTAGTGTAGGTATTATTCTTATAAATTAGTGTTTTCCTTGGGAAACTTTAAAGAATTGAGTGGAGGTCTTATTGATTTCAATCTAAGAATAATTTTCATTTATGTATCTACAATTGGTTTAACACAAACTGATACAAACCAATACACAAAGAGTGAGTATGGAACAACAACAGATTCTCTTATGAAAATTGGGCCTCTTCTTGGAGCCCTCATTGTGCATCCAAGCATAGGGATTGAAAGTGCACAAGGATTGGCCTTAGTACCATTAAATCATAAGAACCCCTGCTTCGAGCTTTGTAACAAACATATTTGAAGGCCATTTACTATTACTGAGGTAGAGGCACTTGTTTAAGTAATCGAAAAGTTCAAGATTGGCAGGTATTTTAATGTGCATGGATTTTATTGAACAAAAAAAGTTTTAGTACCTATCCTCATCCACAGTGGCCAACCCATATGCAAGTCTCATCATTCTTCAGTATATTGATGAGACCTAGGGCTCCGAGAAGCTTTTTCCATATGACCGTGCCCTTGCCTACTTCTGGGCTGACTTCGATTTTAATTCAAAATGTATATAAATTTATATTGTTATATAAGTAACTAATTATATAATATTAAAATACATTTAAATTTTATCTTAGATTTTCTATAAATGTAAGTGCTAGTTTATGAAGGTTCCCCTCATAATGTTAGGATATATTTTGAAAATAATTGAAGGTATCATTTAAGTGGTTCTTGTGTGCTAAAAATTTAGTTGAGTAAAGGAACTATTTTTTAAAATAATGAAAAATATTGAAAGGGGGTGAAGAAATAAATTGAATATTTAATGTATGAAAAATATATTTTGAAAAATAAATTGTGAAAATAAAAAAGAAGAAAGAAGAATTAACTCAAGTGGTTTGATGAATAATTTAAAATTATTTCTAAAGAGAATTGTTTTCAAAGTGAAGAAATCATACTTAAAAGAGCATATTAATGAATTAGATCAATTGCTTGAATTCTACCAAAAGAAAAATGAGCATCTAAGGCTTCACCATATAATATCTCATGTGATCTAGCTAAAGATTCTTCAAATAAAGAGTGTCAAAGTGAAGAAAAGAATATGTTTGAATATACAAATCTTGTTTATAATTGTAATGATAATAACAAAATATGTTTTACAAATAATGTTGCTTTCAAAATTATACAAAAAAATGAGATATTTAATGGAAAAGGATTGGGAAAATATGGACAAGAAATTAGATAGGTTATGAACCATATGTAAAGCCAAAGAATGAAAGCCTTAGATACATTAGAGGAAAAAAATGCAAATAATGTTGAAAGTATTACAACTACAAATAGGTCAATTAATATTAATTATAATGTTCTTAACCTGATAGACAATGCCATAAAAAAGAAATATGTTGTGATCTTCATCTTTATATTATTTGTGGATTGTATAATTATTATTAAAAATATGTTATAGTAGATAGTCTTTGGAAGATTGTATATAGGTGAGTTGTGGATGAATTATTGTACCTAATTAACGATTTTTAAAAAATATATTCAACAAATTATACAAGATTAAATATTCCCATCTCAAATAAAGTATGAAATCAAAGCAAGGTTTGGATGTCTCAACTAGGTGACTAATAATTGTTTGTTATGACTGAGGAGAAGTCATGAAGAATCCTATAAGTAGTTATCTTGTTATATGTCATTAGTGAAAGTTTGTAACTTACATGTTAATTAAGTGATATCTAGAGGAGAGGGGCCCATAGTGGAGCGGGGTCCAATCATGGGGATAGAAGTACTCCTTAGTAGGCCCCATAGTGGAGCACCTTAATATCCAATTGCAAAACACCTTTTATCCATAAAGTACACAAACTAAAAAATCATGTGATGCCACATCAACGCACCAATAAAACATGACTTAGTGCACCACTATAGGTCTCACTTTTTTTTGGGCCTTTTTGGATACCTCAACAAAAATCATGCTGATGTGGCATCATATTTGATGATGTGGCCCTAAAACAAAATATAGAATCATTCTAGTTGCTAGATAAATGGTTGTACAAAATTGAGAGTGATTTGAAATTTCCATATAGCATTTTGAGAAACGTGAAGTTAGGGTGCTCCACTATGGGCCCCTCTCCCCTAGTTAGTCTAAAATGTAACTTACATGTATGCATATTTTATTATCATATACTAAATCAAAACTGTTAATTCATAACTTTCAATTACTTGACAATTGTAACAGTTAACAAAATTTGAAGTACTAATTCTATAGCATTAATTAATAAGTTTATACAAACTTTCAAAATATCAAACATGATTGCAGTTTCAACATTAGAATTCTTGGTGTAAGCTAATTTACATTGCCACATCAAGTAGTAAATAAAAAAAATATATATAGATTTTTTAGTGATGTGATATTATGAAAAAAATGTTGCAAGTATGAATGAGTCTAGTGGTGTTGTCATTAATGTTGTCATTGATGTCAACACATTATATGTTGTTGTAGAGAAAGGAAACAAGTGATTGCAAGTTGTGCATGTATAGTTGAGATACTGTTGAGATGTTGTGACTGCATTGAGCTATCTTTATGGTGTTGCAGGTGTGTTGATATGATGAGTTACCAAGTGCTTTTGAGAAAATTAATAAATAGTGAAGAAAAAAGTGTGTGTTCAGAATGTGCTCTAGTATGTGCTATGAATTTCTTATGTGTTGATCCTATGCTTGTACAAATTTGAAGTGTTGTTTAAGGGAATCATTGGGTGATATATCCTAGATTATAGCCTCTAGTTTGATTAAGAGTGAAAGTTGAGTTCACCGGTTTGTGAGCTGATCTGGCAAAGTTGTTTGTTTGTGGACTGGGAGAAATGTATCTGCTCCACAGTGCTCCATTGGTTTGTTTAAGGTCTTGTGAATCTAGAAGAAGGATTTTAATGTTGTTATCTGTGTTCTATCAAAGGTGTTTATGGTTTGGTACTCCGAAAGACTAGTTTTAGAGTTACTATGTGTATCTGTACAGTCCAGATGGACTAATGGAAAGTGTTTGTGTATGAAGGTTGTTGCAGTAGTTGTGGATGAATATGAAGGAATCTGAGATGTGTTCCAATTTATGGTGAAGCATATTATGTGGTCTACATGTTATCTTCTTGTTACAAATGCATGTACTTCAAAGTTCATTAGTGCTTTCGTTAGGTTTTGCTGACCTAGTGTTTACACATCATGTGAAGGATAAATATTAATTAAAGAAGTGTGTGATTGATCCAAGATGTTGTTTTGGGTGTTGGTTATGTTGGTTTGGTCCACTCTCTCATTCTTATCCATACAGAATGTTGAGTTTCCTCACGGTC
>VDFB02268092.1:0-120734 GCA_007258455.2 Sequoia sempervirens | reverse complement strand
AAAAGTCTATAGGCTTCTGGATGTTACTTTTGTGCAATTTTTTTGAGAAAATTTGTTTTCCTCGAGAAGAGTTCTAATTTACAAAAATTGTTGTTTTTAATTGGCCCAGGGAAAATTGAGATTAATTGCCTATTTCAGAAAGAGATCTTTAAACTGCTTTAGAAATTTAGGACATTCATTTGTCTTTCTAATGAGCCAAGGTTTTATTGTACAAAAATCAAGGGTATTTAAATGGTAAACCCATTGATCACATACTTGGACTTGACTTGGACTCAGTGGACTAGAAATTTCTGACTCCGCAAAAACTCAGCAACTTAAAAAAATACTAAAATGTCTTTGAAAAACACAAGTTTTATACAAAATGCAGTTGCAAAATGTATCAAATGGCATTCCTCTACTGTTAGGTGCATGCCATTCAATGTAATTTGCAAATTTTTGTTTGAAACATTTACCCCCACCCTATATAGCACACACTTCCTTGTTCTGGGCAGCCACATATATTTACAAAGATCTGTCTCTGTGAATTGGGTTGACTGTGGAGTCTGTCTCCAAATAAAGCACACTTTCTTACCCCCAAATGATAAGCTCATGCACAAAGTTGTGTGTCCAACTGTGCTTTTGTAGTCTTGATAAACTAAAACTTGTTTTTTCCCTTGTCCTGTGTGTGCTTCACCATTTACCTGCGATTTGGAGTGTGAAATTTTTTATTTTATTTTTATACCCTAAGGCACATGATTATGTGCATAAACAATTTTCAAAACTCAAAAACCTTTTCTCTTTTTAGCATTTGCTGCTGATAGTGTATTGAGGATTCCTGTGTCTCTAAATATCATGTGTAAGGTTTAAAAAGGTCAAAAACTGTGTGTTTGCGAGTTATATGCTTGGACTTGCAGAGTACTCTCCCAAGTTTGGGCATAAAACTTGCCAAGTAACCTCCTCTTCTGAGTTGCGAGTTAAGCTTGAAAATTTTCCTTCTGTAAACTATGTTTGAACCAACTGTTATATGATATGGGGCTTTGTTAGGAAATAGTTACCCGACTTTCACTAGGCACCTATTTGAGAAATAAGCAGCAAGCAACAATCTGGCATTCATTGACGAGAATGTTCTCAGTAGTTTCTATCTTAAATACTTCAACAGTTATAATTAAAATACTGTAAACTAAGAAGATCAACTTCCAATAGTGAAGATGGCATAGAAAATTCTATTTATTATTAAGATATAACATACAATGTTTATATAAACATATAGCTGGAATCCTTAGAATTTAAAATTGTGTGATTTGAGTTTCCAGGGTGCAGCATTGATGACTGTCAATTTGGAGTACAATATGCTCATGATATGTCCTATTTCTATCTTTTTATTATAAATTGAAGAAGTGTTTGACTGTTTGAATACACTTGGAGAGTATTTAACGTGTTTCCATAGACATTTTGTGCTCTTATTGGTTTCTAATCTGTAAAGAGAAATTGTGTTGCAAATCTAACTGATGACACTTAACTCTCCTCCTGAACTTAACTGAACCTTGAACTCCTAGAGATAAGTTATGCATTACAATTGTTTTCCTTCTAAAAATGTTTGCTTGGCACATATCTTTGTAACTTGCACAAATATATACCTATTGTTTTGGCTGGTAATATTTTGTGATGCTTTATTTAATTAGTATTCAATGATCAATACTTATACGATGAATATACTAACTTGTAGAGATATCTTTTCCTTTAATTTTAACAGAAATTCTATTTGATTGAGAAAAAGGAGCTTGCACCCCTTGAGGATCTGATAGATTCCATTCTAATTCCATACTAAAATGAATTTAGCATTGTAATTTTAGTTTCTGTCAATTTCCGTACTTGAAAATATTCAAAAAGTTGTAAGGTTGGTATTCTCAAGGAATACCCTTGACTGATAAGTCGAAGGTATATTTGTGCAATAAATGTATAGCTTAGTGAAGAAACCTTAAGTTTTTAATTGGGTGTGGTTTCAATGTGACTTTGTTTCAACGGTGATTCCTATATAATAAACTCATTTCTATATCCAAACTAGAGAGTCAAAGTTCTCTAGATTGCCCAATGCAATGTAGACACTTACGAATCTGGCCTTTGTCTCTGCCATGATATTTAAATAATCTTTGTTTTGTACATATAACAGATGGAAGTGGTAATATGTTGTGGTTGAGGTTGAGATTTTATATATATATAGTTTAAAAATGTGAGTACAATTTGCGTGTAATTTTTATATGATGATTTCATGTGAGTACAATTTGCGTGTAATTTTTATATGACGACTTCAATCCTAGTAGTAGTATCACAAAAACAGACAATTAACTATCTGAAAAGTAAATCTTGCATTTGTCTCTGATCCCAGTTTTTCCTCAATTTTAATTTTTCTTGTAAAGCATGTTCTTATTACCTGACAAATGCTTCATTCTATAAAAAAAAAAAATGTAAAATTGAATGAATAGTCATGAAAAACACTATACTACTATATATTTATATATATGAATAATGCTGACTTTTAGATACAATTTTATCTACATTGTAAAAACAAAGCATACGTTCATACTGTATTATAATTCGTCAAAGGAAATGGCATATCTAGGCCATACATGCCAAACAAAATTTCTTGAGATTAAACCCCAAAGCAAGTAACAATATTAATCATTTTTTCATTTCCTCTAAAGACAGGACTGCAAAAGATTATCCAATATATCTGTACGCTGAAAGGCATTTCCTACAGTCACAGCAGAACAGGAGCTAAAAGATTCAGTTTACACAAAAACTCAACATTAAATCTCGCATGCATAATAAATCCTAACCGCATGAATAATCTCAGATGCATATCCGAACCGCACGAATATATTAATTGGTTAGAAGATTTTTTATCAGCATTCAAAGGAATGTCCCACGTGAACAAGTGTCACTTCGACGGCATTCAAAATAAAGGAATTCTCCCTGCTTAACCATCCAGTCAAGACTCTTCCCTTCCTTTTGTTAGGGTGTTAGTGTAATAGTAAACAGTTTTTAAGTAGATAATGTATTTCAGTCAGAGTACATCTTACATAAGTTATTTCTCTTTCTTTTCTCTTTTTAGATCATAATTTTAGGTAAATCTTAAATTATTGAGAATTAACATCATAATTAGTGATAATTTTTTAATAAATAATTGTAGAAAATATTAGTAATGTATTCCAGACCACATTAGATCATTTTAAAAATAAAGAACAAAATATTTTAAATCAATTTTCTATATAATTTAAATCTATAATTAATTGTTAGCTATTTTCTTTATAATTTTTTATTAAAAAGAAAGAATGTTCAATTCTTTTTATAATCATTATTTTTAATTTGATCCAAGATTGAACAATAAGGGCGATTTTAGCATACAATATTTTTTAATTTTTTTTTGTTTTATTCTTTTGGCATGTTCTTCTATATTTTATTTTATGTTTTTGGCCATCAGCTAAATGCTACACTTACGCGGAAGATGTAATTCATTAAATTTTTAATTTGTAAATTATCTTATTTTAATTTTTATCTTTGAAGATATTATAGTTCTACAATTCTAAGTATTGAATTGTATTGTACAGAAAAGTCCTCTAAAACATTACCTATAGTTTTAAATTCAGTAAAGTCAACTTTTGCAGGGAGGACTAAACAAAAACTATAGTGTAAAGATTTTTTAATATACTATTTTTATTATAGATATAAAATATGTAATGTAGAACTTATTAAAAAATAGATAAATTTATATGTTTACAAGTCTATATTAGATAAAAAATAAATATAAATAGAAAAAAATATTAAATTGAATTTTACTTAGTAAATTTTAATATATTTTATTTAGATTTAATTCAAATAGTGGAGAGATTTATAATTATATTTATTAGGTTTTGTTATATTTGATCTCTTTTAGTTATTTTGACAACTTATAGTTCAAATATTTTTTAAATATATTTTATTTATTCTATTTTATTAGATATTTTATTCAAACTCATCTCACATAGCGTAAAGATTTGTTTTTTATATTATTTATATTATATTTTATTATACTAGGTTATGTTTTTAAACGCAAGAAAAAATCATCCTTCAATGAGAATCACTATAGTGGCAAAAAGGTGTCATGCAAAATCAAAGATCTATGTGCACCAAATCAAGTTGAAGCATCTTACCCCATCCATAATGAATCCAACACTCCATCCATCTTATCCATAATAAATCAGTTCATCCATGAACTGTCTATCAAATCCATGTTCAGCCATCGCCATCCATAATCCATATCATTAATAAATCCATTCATCCATGAACCGTTTATCAAATCCATGTTCACCCATCGCCATCCATAATCCAAATCTTCTTGATCTTGGTCAATGTTTAGTGTACACTTAACACTTACTTATGGTAAGTTTCTTGACATGGGTTGTTATCATTCACCATACCCACCGTTATCTGAAACATCAACAATTCTCCAAATGACCATCCGCTATCCAGATTGTAATCCACCCATTACATTGCATAAGCATACATATATTCTTTTCATATAATAAAGGAGTATGCAAAACATGCTAGAGGTGTTATCTATATATTACAAGCAATTTGTATTTAATTCAAGCAAAATTGTATATATTTGGGAGTATGAAAAAAATGTCAAAGTTGTTCCTTTATATATTATTGACATTTTCTATATAATTCAAACAAGCTATAATGAACACATTTTATGTTTACTTCTTTATTCTTTGATACAAATGGTTATAAACCCATTATTTTTTCATGATTTCTATTTTCTGCTATGAGATTAAAACTTTGTTTGTTTTGGTACTGGTCGCTGGCTTTATCTCCAAATATGTATTACACATACTTTGTAAAAATATACATACAATTCTATACAAGTGCTAAACTACATGTCACACTCCCTCTTACTTCTCTATAACAAAAATATAATAGTGTATTTGTATTATATTATTCTTATTTTTTATTTTTTCATTTTATTCATATTATTTTTATTATTGTTTTAAATTAATTTAATTTATTTTCATTTTACATTAGATAATATGATAAAAAACAATCAATAAAGATATATTTCACTGTGATTTATATTAGATTATTTAAAGGTATATAAGCTAATTAATATTTTTGATATTGATAAATAGAATTGAAAGGGCTCAAATCCTTATGCAACAACAAAGCCAAAAGGTAGACAAAACATGTACCATGAGTAATGGGACAAACCAAAGCACTCCACAAGACAAAAAAGAGTGAGGTACAATTGTATCCCAAGTTACCAAAAACAACTACAAACAAGAGATAAAACTAGGATCCCCAAGGTCTTGCTTGGACAATTCTAGACCTTGCTCTACTTTTCCTCTCATCCATCACTCTAGCATGTGTTTGGTATAAAGGTTTGGGAAGACCTTTCTTCCTCCTAACAACAATCCAAGAGATATTATCACTCAATTTCTCAAAATAGGGAGAAGCAAGGGGGGATTCCCCTACAGAAAGCTTGTCAAGATGTGAAGTAGGGGAAAAAGATCGACAAGGCGAAGACAAATGATGAACCTCCACCACATGAGTAATTTGAAGCTGATTTGAAGCCAAAATACATATTTAATGTTAGTATGTGTATTTTGGAAATCGTATGACCAAGAGGAAACATCTCAAAGCATTTAACAAAGAGTTCTAATTTATAATTGTTTTTCCCTCTTCAAGATGATCCTTTCTCAACACTAGGTAGAAGGGGACTTGCAAGTCTTTCATTGAGATTGAACACACTCTCTTTCTCTGTCTTTTACCCAAAATTTGTTTCCCATTTGAAGCATATGGATGTGCACAAGGATATGAGTGTTGAAGTTAAGAGGCACACACACACATTTAGTTACAACTAATCTATCAACAATTATTCATGGGAGGCATTAAATTTGGATACAACTTTCAAGTGGAATTATTTTGTCATTGAGTTTGGTAGTATCTTAGACAAGTTAGATCTTTTAGTTTGTTTTTAGTGTAATATTTCTCCTCTTTCACAATGATTTGTAATTAGATAAATTGTTTTACCTAGAAGCAACTTGAATGGCGATGGGCTGGTTTGAGATTAGGATGCACTTCAAGAAATCCTAGAACAAGTATTTATCATTTTAATTTTAATGTCAAGGTTTGTAACAAAATGAATGTAAGTTATAAGTTAAACTCATCTACATACTCAATTGTGGTGGTAGCCATTTCCTTGTCATTGTACACACATCAAGCATTATCAAAATCTTGCAAATTATTTTAAAATCTTGTGTCAACATTTTTTTTAGAATGTAAGGCTTATCTTTTGTAATAGTCATTGTGTTGACTTAGTGGTGTTTAATAGTGCCAATGATTATTAGTATCTAGTCATTGTTTTTGAAAAGGCAAAAACAGGTTTTACAGGGACCTGAAACCACAAAGTTAAAACAACAAAAGATAGAGCAAAACAAGTCCAAACAAATAGACAGCTGTCCCAAAAAGGAAATGATAGCACAAAGAGATAATAGGGTCCAAAAAAAGGACCACCAAAAAGCCAGAAACAAACACCACCACACTACTCCAAGGTGTTCATCAACTCCTCGGCCTCCTTTTCAACATCCTTCATATCCTGTAACCCCTGCTTGAGGATTTGAACCGTATGTGAAGATATCGGTGTCTTCCTCTTTGTATTAGCCCGGGTGCGAGTCGAAACCATTTCTACAGTAGATCTATTGCAACCACTATCCACATCCAAATCCATGACCAGTGAGCCCTTTTGATTTTTTTTGAGCTTTTCCACCATAGCATTGATGATAATGGTATTATTCCTGGTAGTTTTGTGATTATTCACCACAGTGGCCCTAATATTTTGGCCTATCTTGGACATATTGCACTCGAGCCTGGTAAATCTTTCCTCCTACGAATGCGGTCTTTTCCTTGGTAAGGGGGTTTCCTGTCCTTCATTCTCATTACGAATCCAACTAATCTTCTACTCCAAATCCATGACTCTGTTGCTGAGATCTCTATTACAGCCTTTCAAATCACAGACTTCTATATAAGGATATGAACCTCTTTATAATCATCACTCTAATATTTCCTAATATAATATATTGAATTATTTTTTGATACCTCAAATGTGCTTATTTCTCATTTTATTTTATATGGTGTGAGTTGAGTTTAGAGTTAGAAGAAAGGTGTATGATAAGATCACAAGTCGTTGAAAAATGTGAGCAAGAGAAATCACTCATTCACAAGTAGAGCATGATTTCATGGGCATTAGGTGGTAGGCATGACATAAGGGTTCAAAATATGTCCCCAAATTGTGAGGTAATTGTTTTCATCCAAACTTTGCAAAGGTCAAGAGTTACACATAGGGTCGTGGTCATGATTAAACTAGAAAATCTTGTAATAGATAGTCATGGGAAATGAAAGGAAGTTGATAGAATAAACACTTCCTATGTTAATCAATGAGATAATTGCATGTAAACTATGATCTAGCAATTGCAAAGGAAAATACACACACAAAAGATTATACCACAATGACTTAGTATCTATCATGGGAAAAAAAACCAACCTCCAAAACTCGAACCGATGTATTCACAATACCAAGTTGGTTACAATACATCAACATGTTCAAGCCTTCACAAGAGAACAACAAACACAAGTTTGGATTTTTTTTGACAACATAGCTCTCAACAAAATCATGCCATACTACATCTTCATCCTAGGCACCAATATATAGAAGACACAAATCCAAAAACCACAAATGGTAAACCATAAACCATGGGAGAAATCACTCCCAAAAATGACATCCAAATTTCTTTGAGTTCTAATACAAGTCTCATTATGAGTCAATATGCTAACCTTAGAAGATTCTCTTACGTTGCCATAATTTGTCATAGTCAACTCACCAACTTGAACATTCCATTTTGGCCCATTCAAAGATGCCTTATGATATGTCATACTATGCAACATAGAGTTGGTCAAAATTCAACTCTGTTACATAACTCCCTACAATTATGCTCTTACATGTGTTGTATAATTCATTATAAGTAACCCCCATATCCCATAGTTCCTTAATGATTTTAGATGTTCTTGCAACTTATTCAACATGTGGCCAAAAGTGCCACCTCAAAGTAAGGTGCCCTCTTTTTCATGCGGGAAAAATAATAAATACAATGAATACAATGAATAATAAATATAAAACATTGGGGTGCAAAGTTGACACCTTTCCCAACATTCTCCCATTTGTTAGACAACTTACAAGAGAAAAAAATAACTTTCAACAATTTGTAAACTAATTGCTATGGGCTTAAAGGCCCATGAATTCATTACACCACTTGAATTTCTCTATGCTTCTAGAATTTGTCAACACATCTACAACATTCATTAGAGTATCAATCTTTTCAAACATCAACCTTCCATCCTTCGTCATGTCATGAAAAAATGATATTAAACATTTATATGCTTTGTTTGTGTGTGAAAAGTTGGGTTCTTTGCTAAGTTGATGGTGCTTTGATTGTCGCATCCACTTTAAACTACTCACTGACTCAATTCAATATTCAAACGTAATTTTTGTAGCGGATAAAGTGATTGCAACATGTTTGCTCATCCAACTAATTGTACCACCTAACAACTTAGAAACATAACCATTGGAATTTATTTTGTTATCCACTCTTCTATTCTATTCAAATCAACAAACTCATTAATCTCCAAGTGCTACAAGTACTCATTGAATATACTACAAGTGCCATCATTATGCTACATGAGACCATGGTAGCAAATAAAATACTCTATAATGCCCCATAAGTAGCAAAGACTCTCTTCACTACTCCTTGGTGCTCTTTGCTAAGATTAGTCATAAACTAATTCAACTCCCATTTCTTGGGCAATGTTTGGTCTGGTGTAGACCATAACATACATCAACTACCAATTGCACTTGTAATCCAGCGTAAAATTCTAGGTTAATGTAATAAAGCATAAAAACTAACCCTAAACCAAAAATGGAGTACAAGCATGAAAACATGAAATATAGAACAATAATACTATAAAGTATGCATGCCATCATTGCTTTACCTCCATTTCCCTTCTCCATTTTGCTTGACTATAATAATTGCCCTTAGATTTGGATCTGCAATAGTAGTCTATGACAATGCCTAGCAAAATATTGAAGATAGTTGTCTCACACTAATAGCATGTATTAGCTCAAGATGTAGATGTCTAGATAGCATAAGGTGTGTGTATGTCCAAATGAAAAATTGAATTTTTAATTAAATAATAATTTCATTCAAAAGTTATAACAAACTACTGCTCTCTTTCAAGACAATCATTCAATCCAAAAAATATCTAAAATTTTCTTCTTAAATGTTGACCCTTTGGTGGAAAAGAAAATTATTTTTTTTGGGGGTTTTCAATGTGATTTCTTGCCATGGAAATATCTTGGAATCCCCCTTTTTTAGGGAAGGAAAAGCATGAATTTTGGGAAAAATAGATTAGTTTAACGTCCAATAGGAATAGGATCATGCAATGGAAATCTAAATGGCTTACTTTTGTAGGAAAATTAATTATGATCAAAACAATTCTTCACTCCTTAACCATCAATCTGATGTCAATATTAAAGCCTCCTCAAGGAAAAGGTATTGAACTTCATTTTTTTTTAGAGAATTCCTTTGGGATGAGAATGTTACTTCGAAGAAAAATCTCCCACTCGTGGCATGAAACTCTTTATGTAGTTCAAAAATTCATTGTGGGGCAGGACTGAGAGATTTATTCTTACAAAATAAAGCTTTGGGGGAAAAACTGGTATGGAAAATTTATGCTAAACCTGAGACAAGGTGGTGCCAAATAATGAGGCATAAATACTCCGAATCTCTTGAAAATGAAAGAATTTTTACTTAGAAAAATCTTCCTCAAGGCTCAAAAGTATGGAATTTTATTTCGTCCTGTAGATCAATGATCCTTCCTCATCTCTCTTGGTTAGTTCATAATGGGGAAAAATCAAATTTTTGGGATGATGCCTAGAATGGTTTGAGGACTCTCTGAACCTTAGGGGATTAGGGTCAAATTGAGGCTATCCTCAAGGATCTCTGGGGGGACAGAGTTAAAGACTAGACCTTCATATAATTCTGGGGGATAGTGGTATTGTTGCTTGAAAAGATTTTGATTTTCTCTCGATTCCCATTCATATGAAGATTTCTCTCAAAAATGAGCTTAAGAAGGGTCATATATTTTTTTCCAATAAGAAAGATACCATTGTATGGACTAAAAGTAAATTTGGTAACTACATGGTTAAAGATGGTTATAATGCTTTAAGTTCCACCACCCTATTGAAACCATGGCCTTACAAACTATGCTGGGGACTGCGTGTCCTCCCCAAAGATGAAGCTTTCACTTGGCTAGCCTTAAAAGAAATAATTCTAATAGGGTCACGTTTGGATACACTAGGAATACCAACCCTATTCCTATGTGTCTTATGTAGCTAGGCTTATGAATCTTCAAATCATCTTCTCATTGGCTGTGATTTTGCTCACAATTGTTGGACTTGGTTGTTGAACAAACTTAGTTGGTCAAATCATTTACACAACTCAACTCTAAATCATTTTTCTAGTTGGCCTCTCCTCTTTCCTAATTCTTCCCTTTCATGTATTTGGGAGATCAGTCCTTCCATATTAGGTTGGAATATTTGGTTGGAAAGGAATAATAGAATATCCGAAAAAAGTCTTTAAAGGTATCCTAAGTGTTACAAAAATTGAAATTGCTATCTCTAAAGTGACTATGTCTTGGGTTTTCAAAAACTTGCATGGTTCAAAATATTTTTATTTGTGGGATGTCTTCATTACTAAAAACTAGTCTCTTATTAAACTCCAACAAGTCAGATCCATTCAATCCAGTAAACCCAAAATCGATAGAGAGTTGGTTGAGTGGGTTCCTTGTGGGTTCATCAAAATCAACTTTGATGGGGTCTCACAGGGCAACCTTGGAAAATTCGGTGCTGTTGTAGTGCTAAAAGATTAGCAAGGTAAGTTTGTTGGGGAAGTTTGTAAACATCTTGTAGATGGAACTAACAATGTGGTAGAGTTTAACATGTTAAGGCTAGACATAGAATTGGCATTAAAACTCTCCATCCCTCATGTCATTCTCAAAGAGGATTCTATGGTAGTGATATCTACAATCAAGAACAAAAAGAGAAATTCCTGGTATTTGAATTATTTGCTTTTTCCTATCTTATCACATCTTGAAAAATTCTCTTCATTTCAGGTAGACCATTGCTATAGGGAAGTCAATTGTCATGCAGGCTCTTTGGCCAATAAACCCATCTATTTTTTAATAGAAACCTTGAGATATTCTATGACTAGGAATGTTAGTCTTTGTTCACATGAGAATTTTCATGCCCTCAATCTCTTTTGGATCTGTTACCACTTATGGAATCCCAATGTCTTGGAAATTTAACAACTCTATTTTTGGCTACTATAGTCACATTTCTTGAATATGCTGGTTGGATATTCAATTGTCAAAGCAATTTGAATGCTAACGTGTCTTTGGTATTCATGTCCAAACATGTGTTTATTCAATAGCTTGTAGGTTTTATGCTAATCTTGGTGGTGAACTATTTAAATACTTGGGTAAACCCACAAAAGTGGTTTACAATTCGAATGAGGAAGGAAAATTTGGAAAAAATGACCCCATGCCAAAAAATTTCATCTTGGGGGTTCAAACGAACCAAAAGAGGGTTCACTCAAACTAGGGTTCGAGCAAACCCATTTAATCCATGTACGAACCAATCGACCAAAAAAAAAATGGAAACCCTTTTATGAACCAAGGTTAGAACCTTGGTTCACTCAAACCCTTGGGGGTTCACTTGAATCCCCCCTGGTTCGGGTGAACCCCCTCTTTCCCTAATTTTTGACTTTGTTCACAAAAAAAAATCAAAATTTTTGCACTTTGAAGCTCGGGTTGAAAATGAAAATGGTGGAGACTTCATAGACCCAACTGGAATCAGGTAGCCCTTGGAATTAGCTATCCAACAAATATAATTTTAATATGTTTTGGTTTTATAATGTATTTGTTTTTTTAGTTTTGTTAAACATAAGTTTTTCACCAAAAATCAAGCTCTGTTCTGCACATGTGGAAGAATAGGAGATTATCAATTTTTTTAAAATATGAGTGCACTAGATATTGAAGTCCTTGATCCAACAAAAGTAAATTACATTTTGATAGACAAAAAGTTACAGGTTAAACAGTCATGCTATGTCTGAATTGTAATTGGTTTGACTTTTAAAACTTGATTAAAGAAAAAATATTGAATAAAAAACTATCTAACCAAGTGGAAACACTAGATATTGGAGTTACAAATCTAAATTCGAAAGAATTAGAATTTTATCCTTCATGGAAAAAAAATTATGCGTTATACGGTGAGTGTCACTTTTTAAAATATTGTTTTATGAAAAAAACTAGTTTTCGAGGGAGATGGAAAAGAGAAGTGCAATCTGATTCCAAATTTTTTGAAAAAAATATATTTAGAATCTACAGATAAAATTTCATGAAGCTTTAGTTTGCATCATCTTCAAATTCCTCATGGTTTAGCCACTATAGGTTCCCAAAAGTAAAGATTTAGTTAAAAAAATTATTTAAGTGTCTAGTTTGGCCAAAAATTGTAAACCACTATTGTGGGATCACCCACTTTGATGCTTAATATTTGGTATTGTTCTTTTTAGTTCCCATCAGGTCGTTGAAGAGACTCACTTTGATGTTTTTCCAAAATATGCCTATTTCTCAGATTAAAGGCTTATAAAAAGTCGAAAGGACTCACTTTATTGTCCTACAAAAAATTATAGGTATCTTTGATATGACACATCGACATCTTATCGGAGTATTGAAAGGACTTACCACCAAGTCTTGCTAAAATCCACCTATTAGCCCGATGAAGACCTTCGATCGATGTAGACTCACGTTATCTCCTATCATCTATTCCTATCACCATGTCAAAGGGACTTCGAATGTCATCCTACCAAAAAATGAGCCTCCCTCCAATGTTAATTCTTTGCGACCGTTACCACTTATGGAATCCCAATGTCTTGGAAATTTAATGGCTTTATTTTTGGCTACTATAGTCACATTTCTTGAATATGCTAGTTGGATATTCAATTTTCAAAGTAGTTTGAATGCTAACGTGTCTTTGGTATTCGTGTCCAGACATGTGCTTATTCCACAACTTGTAGGTTTTGTGCTAATCTTGGCGGTGGCCGCCTATTTAAATAATTTGATGCTTGATAGTTGGTATTGTTCTTTCTTGGTGATCAACTTGTTATATGTGATATTTCAAATCATAATAAAATCTCTTATATGGTGTGAAACCGACATATTTTGGTGGCTTGTGGTGGAGTTATTTATGATGCTTCCTATGAAAAATTAATCACTACTATATTTGACTACAAATTCTGATGAATGTTTGGTGGCATATCGGTAAAATATTGTCGACTTACCGACGAACACTGATTTAAATTTCATCGCTGGATTTTCATCTCTTTAACGACCAATTTTTATACATCGAAACCATGACCCAGCATCGTCGATCAGCACCACATAAAATGTTGGCGGTGTTCATTGCAAAATCAACATAACTTCGTCCATCTATCGACACAACAAATCACAAAACGTTGCATAACGCCCATTTGAAATCATTGAAAAAACACCAAACATTCATCCATTTTCCAATGAGGTGGAGCAAACCATCGTTTCCATTATGATGAAAACTACATAGCGTGTACAATAACCTTGTCGCAAATTTTTGTGGTTCGTCAGGCTATGTTCATCAAAATTGCGATGAAACCTCGTAGTTTTTTTTTAAATTCTATACCCCAATTTCTTTTGTTGATTGGTATGAATGCAATGTGCCTATGCCAATATTGTACAATGTGCTTTCTTGTTCACGTAGGCCATTCCTACAATGTTTTTATCGGTGTAACTTGCTAGATGTTGTGTCGATATATTGTATCGTGCCAATATAAACATAAAACATGATTAGGGCGAAATAGATATTGCTTGACTGATATGTTATATCTCTTCAATTTGAAATGTGTGAACAATTGGTCTTGGATACATATAGTGAGTAAATAGCTTATAATAACAATGGTAGAAGACCCAAAAATGAAGACTTGGGAAAAAACTGCCATAGAAATTGTTGGTTACGTTTCACATGCCCTGCAATAATGCAAGTTCCAAAGCAATGGACATAGTGTTGAAAACCCACACATGGAAAGTAGGGACCCAAATTTGTGTCTTAAGGTTGTGGAATCCCTACAAAAACTCTCATTAACCAATCAAAAAGTAAACAATTGTCTACTAATTTGAAAGGATTAATCATAAAATCAGTTTTAATAGTTGAGATAGGTGTGAATGAAAAAATGGAAGACTTATGGTAAAATTTGAAATATGTGAAGATCTCCTTGGGAAAAAATATAATAGTCACCTTCTTCTCTCATAGTGGAATAAAGTAAAATATGTTCTTAACATTGTAGAGGAAAAATTTAGTGTAAAGACAACATACATGTATGCTGATGCCATCATTGAACTACACACCAAGCTCACAAATCAAAATAAGTATTGTTTCTGCAATGTATGAAGCCCACCTGATTACAATTGAGTTCAAATAGAAATTAAATCAGCAACTGATGATTTCTAAACAATAAATTCTATTTTTGGTTAGTTGTCTATGTGAGAGAGTGAGAAAGTGTGTGTGTGTGTGAGAGAGAGAGAGAAGGTCACTTTTGTGATGGATCTCTAGAAAAATATGTGTGTGCTTTCTCATATGATACCTAGGCAAATAAAAATAATAGTTAAACCCAAACCAAAAACCAAACCAACAACATATAATACATAACTGTATTAATTCTATCCAATAAGATTATTTTATCATCAGCGCATGAAGCAGATGAAAGGCGATTACTAGGAGAAATCCATCCACTCACTCATTCCATTGGTCACTAAATAAGAGAATCATCTATAAAATTGCTACCCAGATTGAAAGGTGCCCCTCATATGGATCAAATGGCATGTAAGCAACTAGAGATGATTATTGGGAGAAATTGTAGAATCAATAACCTACCAAACAATGGCATGACATCATCACTAACTACTCATCACATAGTGAATTGTGGATGATTTTAGCATTAACCACATAATTACAATATTTGTATGTTTAATGATTTAATACCAGCTGTGTTATAGGGCTCTCTCCTAGACCCCTCATACCTAGACCTAGTTTGAACCACATACTAGTCTCAAGCCAATTCTTTTGTTGAAATGGCTGGACTCTTCTCTTTTGTTTTTGTGCTACATGAGTACATCCTAAGTTTATCTAATCCAGACTCGTATATCCCTAGGCACAGGATCCATCCGTGGATAGATTCCCCTACAAAAGCTATCATCCAGGGTAACATATGAAATGTGTTAAAAAGTAAAATAAGTATAAAGGGTAACATATTGAAGCAAAGAGAACTAATGAAAATTGCATAAGCTTAAAAGTGCAGCATAATGAAATATTGAAAAGTGTATTACCTTATTGAGCTTCTCTTTTTTTCAAGAATAGTTTAATATTCTCTACTTAACAGGGCCAACCACATGACGGTGGAAGCTCATTTGGCCTCTCCCCCCCCCCCTCACATCATTCTCAATTCCCCATACCCGATCATATAACATTAATCATTCATTCATCCATTAATGACATATAACATTCATTCATTAACATATTCACATTCATTCATTAACATATAACATTCATTCTTTCAATTTTTACATATTATCAAAAATATGGTTGTCAAAAATATCAGTTTTTAACATTCATTAACATATTATCAAAATTATGGTTGTCATAATATGATTACAATCACTTTTTTTTTGTTTCTTTTTTTGCAGCTACAAAAGAAGTGGAGTATCATTTTCTAAATCATTTGTCCCCCCTTCAGTTGTTCTGCCCTCTGCTCATGATCTTATTGTATGCCTAGTCATGTACTCATGACGTGGAGGTCGCTGCAAGGGGGCATTTGCTACAATAACAAAGAAATCTTAAATTGATATGTTTTATTATTATTGTTACAAGTATTTCATTAATTAAAAGAATATTGGAGTGGTGCTCTTTACTTGATGGGGCCACATCATATTCCTAATCTTGTCTTATAGCCTCATGCTCAACATGCTGAACATCCTCTAAATCATTTAGAGTTGAAACACGAAAGGTTACATTAATTAATACACCAATTGCAATTAAATATGTTTAAAAGAACATTAGTGTGGCCTCTTTTCTTGATGGGCCACATCATGTTCCTTATCTTGTCTAGCTTGATCACGCTCTACATGCTCTAAAGTTGAAACATGAAAAGTTACATTAATTAATACACCAATTATAATTAAAGATGTTTAACTGTATTAATCCATATTGTGTTTTGTATAGCACATGAATACATCCAGTACCAGGATGCACACCATGACCTTCATTTGTAGGTTGTGCTCCACCCTCATCAGGTTGCAATCCAATGTCATGTGCAGTATTATCATTGCTTGCTTGTTTAAAACAAATAGGCACATAATTACTTTATGGTGGAAATTAATATTGAATAGATTGCACAAGTATTCAATTTTAAATAAACTATATTGAGTTTATTTACATGTGTGTCGGATGCAATGGAAGCTTGTGTTTTCCCAGTCAAGAGTCATTAATAATAAAATGGTATATTGGAGTCATTAATTGGAATTTGGGTAAAATGGTATATAGTATGTACGACCCCCATAGTAATTGTGTCTATATCTATGCGATTCAATATGCAATTGGTTGCTTATTTGTTGACCCAGGTCATGTACTATTTATAAAACCTACAATATTCCCTGATGCTTTTGGCCTTCCGTCAATGTACATAGCCACTCCTTTATTTTGATCCTTATCTTTTAGTTGTATATAATTTGCTGACAATGCATACCTATGCATACTTTGTGTATATCGAACCAGCTACATCCAATCTTTGTAACTGTAACAGGGTCTGACATACTCCATGAATTTAGTAACTTTGTTGTAATAGACCTTTATGCCATCCATGCAAAATATACCCAAACGATGTAATGACGATGGTGTTATGCGATATATCCTCTCGTTGACACAAAAATTGGTGTTTATTGGAGGAATTTCCTTGGGTACCTATTGTTTCCATAGATGTTTGTACCTCAAGGGTATCTCGATGTTGCCTATGCTCTCATCATCATAAGAACATGACCCCCTTGCAGCAAGAAAAAATTCCATGCGTTTACAAAATTTTCTTCTAATCTTTTTACTTCTAGTTGATCTACCTCTTTTAGACCTACTAAATGTCTCACTTTCCTCTTCTCTTCCTGAATTTCCCTCACTTGAGGAAGATAGATTTGAAAAATACCTATTTGGTGGTACCTACACTCATAAGGATGTTGGATGAAGTTCTTTCATGGTGATGTGATCCCAAGGTATGGGGTTGGAGGATTAAAAACCAAGGTTGTCATTACTAGTCAAATGCATGTGGACATAACAATAGTTGTGAATGTATCAATAAACCTTGTAAGGTTATGATGATCAAAGATCACTTGGTAAGCATGGGAACAGTTTGTAGGGTCACCAACCTTGTGTTTTGAAGCCTTGGGTTTTGTGAACATTTAGAGGAGTCATTGTCTTGTTTCTTAGAGGTTGATTGGGTTAGTTGGTGGAAGGTTTCTATTATGTTTTCTACCTGTCTATGAAATTTTTTGGAGCACCTTCCTCAAAGACAATAGTTCCTTTGAGATAGTACTGGTGTCTGGTTAGTTAGTCTATGAAGTTTTTTGGACCACCTTTGATGTGAAATATCCACTCGTGCAACAATCCTTTTAGTCTATTTCTAAATGGACATACCCCTTGCCTTTAATGATTAAGCTCCATAGGTTTTTACCCCTATGGTTTTTTGGGTCCCCCAAATAAAATAATAAAAGATGGAACCTACTCAGAAGAACCCCAAAATGTATTGGAGTTTGTTTGTTTCTTAATAATCTAGTTAAAGAGGCTAATTGGGTCCCTCCCTATCCAACATTCCTTCACTATTTTCCAGACACCCACAACATTTTCAAACCATTTATACTCTTCTGGAACTTGGAAAAAAAAATTCCACTTTCATTAGTGTTCTCTTTCGGGTTTTCCCTAGTGCTAGCATTTGTACTATCTTTTTGGAGGTTTGGTTGATTCAGTGAAATATTTGAAAGTTTTTAATGGCTCCTTGTCTTTTTTTCATCTCTTATATTGGTGCAGGAGAACCTTGGCATAATTAGGCCTCTATGAAGCAATGTTTTGAAATTTGATTCAATGTTATTGTTCCTACTTTGTAAATCATGTTATTAGAGTCAGGTTTCATATATTTGAGGTCATGTTGAGGTCATTTGGTGTTTATTGAGTCCAAAAGTGCAAAAATGAAAACAATGTAAAAAGTTGTCAACTTAATCTAAAAGGCAATATGAAGAGATGAAGAGTCATTAGGGTCGGTTAGAGGTAGTTAGAAGGCTAAAATTCAGTTGTTTTTCCTTTAAAAAGGCTCTTGTATCGTTTAGAACTTTGAGGGTGGTTGAATAAAGAATAAGGTCAAGGAAAATCTCTAATATTTAATCATTTTTCTTAAGAAATCTTGCATTTCCAGGCATTGTATGGCCTTGGTGGCATGGCATAATGGTTGGATATGGTAATAATCTCAATCACGTTCTTGTTACATCAAATTTCATGCATTTTAGTTAATATTTTTGTGAGTTATTATGGATTTACTTCAAACTGCTAAAACCCTTAGTTAGGGTAGCAAAGACAAATAATTATGTTTCTCCTTTATTAATTAATGGAATCTTCTAGTTTCTTGTGAGATTATCCTACTATGAATGTTCTTTCATGTTTCTATGGATTTAGGGAAAAATCATAAAGATAAGATGCGAGGGAATGAAGTTTCTTGACTGAAAAACTGTGTGTACAGTCTGTGAACAAAGTAATTATGAAGGTTAAGCCCTTATGGTTTTGTGAAAATATTTATTAAATGGACTTTGATGCTTTGAAGAGAATATACTAGTCAAACTAAACATGTCTGAAGCATTGGACAATTGTACTTTGGTCAGAAGTTAGTAAAGCAACAAACCCTTATGCAAATCAGGCCTAATTAGGCCTAAATCTATTTGAGACAACAATATTTGAAGCTTGTGTTGTAAAAGTTTTGATACCCGTTTTGAATATGTTTTAGATCTGCAAGGAGGGAATTGAAATGTTTGGATAGACTTGTTTAATAGTGCTTGGAATGTGAATGAAGCCTTGACAAATAGGTTGGCAGACCTACAAGCATTGCAAATAAGGTATGAAGGAACCAATGATAGTAAGAACTTTAAGGGCTTTTGATGGTTAAGTGTGAGTTCTTGGTTGTTTTTATTAAGATATTACCAAGGTATAATTTGATCTCATTTGATATAAAGTTTTGTGTAAGCATGAAGTTAAAAAGTCCATTACTTTGACTAATCTGCCTAATAATAGCCCTATTTTGGAGACTAAAATGAAATACACAGTATATGATTTTGTTAAATTGTCAAGAATAAAGGATGGGAGATGGCTTACATTTGTTTGAAGTGAAATAGAATGGAAATTGTGTGGTCTATATTAGTCTAAATGCTGTTTTGTGTTAGATTACTTTATGTTGAGTTGAAATTGTGAAGTTTAGGATAGTCATAAAGAGAGTTAATGGTAAAATGAAAGGGTGGACTGGGTAATTGTTTGTTTTGATCAAGACGAAGTTGAATAAGGTGTTTGAAGGTCTAGTAATCATTTGGAGCTCTAAAGAAAAAGTTGAGTGTTTGTGAAGGGAAATATAGTTGAATAAGTGGTGTAAAAACAAGGAAAGTTCAAGATTGTTTGTGACTTGTCAAATGAGATTGTGTGAGTTTGTTTTTGTTGATGTGTTTTTTATGCACTTTTCAACATAGGTAGTGCGTAGGTGCACTACCTCTCTTGAAAGACAATCTTCCACAATCAGATTGCAGAACACTATCCCAAGGTCTCTAATGTCAGGTCTTGACAGTGCTTGGAATATCTCAGTTGTTTGATGTGATTTGCTGGAATCACAAGGCGGTCTTACATAGGAAATGCAAAGCATGAATACAAAGCATGGAAGTTGGATCTTGGAATGGAGTTCCTAGGATGGAAGAGTTGTTATGCATTAGCTGCAGGTTCAAACAACAATCTTGGACTCCATTTTTTGTCGTTAGATTTGGCTTTACAATGTGCAATGAACCTTAGCATAGGCCAGTCATAAAAAGAGGAAAAGGCAAGGAAGAGAGGGAAAATTCTTAAATCTGCAACTAATGGTGAATAGTGACAATGGAGTTCCTGCAATGGACAACTTCTCAAAACAATGTTCCACTTAACCAAAAATCTCACAGTATCATGGAACTTGTGCTATCTTTTAAGGTCTGCAAGTGTTTTATCTCTCATTTAGCATGTGCATGCATAAACAAAGATAAAAGTTTGCAGCTGCTTTGAATTCAAGTCCAAGCTAACTTTACACAGCTATCTACCATCAGCAAACAACAAAAAGTATGGATAAAGAAGTCATCAACATAGCAGGAATTTTCATAATCACGGAACAACATTCCTAAAATCTGCCCAAAGCAAGAAAATAGCTAACTAAACAACAAAGAAAACTAAGTTAATCAAGTAGCAATGGAGATTGAATCAAGTAACATGTGAGAAACTCAGAAAATACACCAATTTAATGTCCTTTCTCTATAAATTTCAGCAGCATGTCTTTACAACAATTCAACTCTCTTTTGCAAATGAGAGGAGAGCCCTATTTATAGTGTCCAAAAGATTAAATGAATGGCCAAGATTAGTTCTTATTGTGTGGCCAAGATTCATTACGAAATAGGGTTTCACCTACCCCCTAATATATTGCAATTTAAAATTACATTTTGTCCCTTCCCTATTTCGTCCTCTTGTTGATGGCAATATAGCTCTTTTGTCCTTTAGCCAATTTTTGTTTTTACTGCAGCTACTCTTCAGGGAGTTCTTCATCTTTGGCCGGGCTATCTTCCTTCCCTTTGGAAGCTGTGTGTTATATGGACTTGAGGATGACCGCTTGGAGCTTGTCTATTTCGATGATTTTATATCGCAGCTCCTGGTAGCTCCACTCCTTTGCATTATCCTCCAACCTTTTCCAATCCTCATCGTACTTTGAGCCTTGGTCTCTAAAGAGCTCCGATTGGTCAAAGGCGTGGGAAGCAAAACTCAGGAATTCCACTGTGATTTCACCAGCCATCCTGTCCTTCATCCTTTCCTGGAAGTAGGGTTTAATCTTCTCCGAATCCATTTGTACTGTGGGCATGTCGTAATCCGTCATCAGCTTAAGGTACGGAGCACATTCTACCCTGATTTCCTTGATCTATTCAATGTCTAGATCCACCTTGCTCATAACTTGCTCCAATATTTCTTTCCAGTTATCAAAGTCTCATCGCCACACATCCATTAGCTAGTGATCATCTTTCTTAAATGCAAGATCCTTCTTCCACATGGCTTCTGGCAACCGAAGGATAGCCTCGATCCTCAGAAAGGTGGAGTCATATGTAGCAAGGAAGTTTGTGTAGAGCTTCCTTGTGCCCTCCAAAGACTACAACAGGTCTAAGAACTTGTTGGCTATTCGCACAACCTGACTAATTCCCATGTTTTCGATGTATAAGACTCGTAGGAACTAGTCCTCTATGGTCTTCTCCTAGTTCTTTCTCCTTTCCATCTTATCGATCTGCTCTTTGGATAGTAGCTGAGGTGCGGCCGTGGATGTGGTAGGCAGGTCATCTACTGAAGACCATTGCTGTATGTAATCCGTCAAAGCCGCGACCTATGCCTTGAGCTCATCCTTCGAGATCTTATCCTATTTTATTAGATGCACCACCGTAGCCACTAAATCTTCAAGGTTCTTTACTTTTTTCTCTCTGGTGGTTGTTCCCAAGTGGAAGGTGGAGATATTGTAACTTACCCCAGCCTGGCCAATTGTAGGTGTTTCTATTTGCACCGCTCAAGACCCAGAAACATCCATCGTTACCCTGGATTAGACTTTGGGCTTCTTCTCCTTCTTTGTTGTGATTTGGGCTCAAGCCAAGATGGCCTCCAACCTTGCCCTTGGGTCCTTTAGCATAGGGGTTTTCCTTTTGAGCTGCTTCTCCAACCATCTGGACACAACAGATTTTCCCTTGGGTGAGTCGTGACCACCCTCGCCCCTCTCGGTCAAAGCCAAGGTTTCTGTTCCTTTTTCTTCTGGGCACTTCTCCTTCTCTCTGGCAACATCTTCCTCCTCATCGGAGTCATGGATGAACATGAGGTGTTTGATAGGTAGCCCGGTGGATAGTTGTTGAATGGGACTTTCTTTTCTTGCTGTTTCTTCTTCCTTCCCTTCAGTAGACTCAATCTCAGGGTCTCTGACAACATGAGTTCCACCCTTAGTTAAATCCTTTTGCTGCTGTTCTTCTGGTGGCTTCCCTTCTTCATCATGGGGTGACCTTTCTGCCTCTACCTCAATGTCTTTTAGTTGCTGTGCCATCTCCTCCTTAAGGTCTTTGTTAAAGGTTTGTATGATTACCTTAGCACCGAAGCTATCTTCCTCATCCCCACTCTCGGAAGAGCCCGTTCCCTCCTCCTCATAAGCCACCCTGTCAATGGTTCGGTGTTCGTAATCCGGGTGCTCATGGTACTCGTCGGCCTCCCCCTCAACAGGCTTTGAGGCTTCCTGCTCCCATTCCTCCCACTCCTCAGAGATTAGCATGGTGGCCTCCATAGTCGGTGGCCCTGTCGGTGGTTGTGAAGGCTGAGGAGTAGCGAGGACTTGGGCAAGGTTTGCTTGTAGAGTCAGATCCATTAGGATCTGGGAGAGCTCAGGGGGAAGGTTCTGCATGTGCCTTGAGAGAGCCTCAGGCATGGTGGCTGTGGGAATAGGTGCTTTTATTATTGTCAGAGGGAGCGACGTGATTGGTGACATGGCAGCGGAGGAAGGGGAAGTAGTCATGGTGGAAGAGGAGTCAATAAATATTACAGACTCAGCCGGAGGCGAAGGGGCAAGATGGACAGAAATTTCAACTGCCAGCGGAGATGCAGCGACCATAGCCAGGGTGGTGGTTGGTGCAACAGGAGGGGCAGGGAGAGCCAAGAGAGGCTCCAATTGATCCATACCCTTTGCCCCCTCCTCTTTGGTTGAGGGTTGTTCTGTAGTGCTCCCTGTCTACTTGAGCCTTTTGGGAGGTGAGCCTCCTGTTTCTTTCCTTGCGTAGACCTTGGGGTCTGGAGCCTGCTCTGTTTCTATCCCTTTTCTCTTCTTCGATCTGGTGACCGGAGGAGACTTAGAGGTCCTTCCAGTTGAAGTGGTGGTAGCAGCATCTTTTGTGGCACTCAGCTCACTTTTGAGCCCTTCATAAGTCAGAATTATTCCTTGTTGCTTTAATTGAGCCACCTGCCCATTTATCCACTCTTTGGTACGGGCCAAGATTGGCTGGGTTATGGTATCTAGGTCGTTGACCTCCTGTTCATCCCAATAAATTGATGGTATTGGAAAATTGGCGACCGTAGGGTACCTAGGATGCATTATGGTAGCCTCGTCCTCCTCGACCTGGTCAGGTACGGGAAATGGCTACACCCTTCTTACGAACTGTGCAGTCATTCGCATCTAGTGCCTTGCACAGACCTCTTTATCATTCTGGTAATTGGCCCGAAAATCCTCGATGTGGTGAAGATGGTAGATGTCGGCCCCAGTGCTTTTCTGGCATGACCCTGTGGGTCCATCCGCAGGTGAGGAGTGTGTAGGTAGAAGTGATAGTCCTTTAGCTCTTTCTCAGAGTTACCAGCACACTGGCAAGTTTGCAGTTGGTACATGCCCTGGCCAAGGGTCATGGGATAGGAGATTCTCACTATGTGTTTGTTGCTAAAGATTGCCTACAAGTGTTGGAGTTGTCGAGAAAGCTCCAAAAGGATGATTCGGTCATTGGGTATTGAGGAAATCTATTTGGCCTTTCAGTGAAGCCTTGGGCACGAATGTACATAAACTTTAGATATTGAATGAAAAGAAATGAATACTGCTTCAATAATGCCCTGGCAGTATGGGAGACCCTCCTCTTGAAGTCCCCAGTGATCATTCTGATGATATGGCCAATGAAGGCATCATTTACCTTACAGTAATCCCATTTGAAGTTCTAGTATTGGAGCTATGGATACCTATCATAGGCCTTGAGTGTTCGCCCCTGCTCCTGATCGGGTGCCACAAACAACCCATTGTACTACCTCCGATCCGCTAAGGAATAGATGAGATACGAAGTCATATAAAATTTGGAGCTCTTCTTCATGTTGACAAACTACTCATGGAAGCAGTTGCTTATGATTCCTCCCCAGTAGAATGAAGCCTTTGTTGTGACGTCTTCATTTCCATGAAGGATCTGCTGATTGAAATATACCATTCATTCCTGAAAATAAGTGGCCATAGGAAAACCCATAACCCTACTTAGCATGGTCACCAAGTCGTGGTGATCTTCGTAGAAATCGCTGCGGAAGAGTTCTTGAGGAACCTTCACAGTGCTGCCCTGTCTTTCCTTGAGCCAATGCAAATTTATTGATTTCTTACAGCCTGCCGGATTATCATCCCATGCTACCTGGCATTCTTCTATGGTGGGGACCTCCATCTCTTGAAATGTGGGAATGTGGAAGGTCTTTGTAATTCCCTCAGGCGAAATGTCGGCGAGAATGTTGCCCTCTTTATCAATGATTGTCCTTGTGTCAATTTGATATGCCTCCCCACAAGCCATGACCAACTCAGGAGCCATGAGGGATGGAGGGAATATGACAACCTTCGCTATTCCACTCTATCTTATTAATCTTGCATTCTTTGTCATCAGGTTGACCCTGAGCCTCTGCATGAATTCATCAATATCTACCTGGCCTATGTTGGTGTCAGTAATTTCCTTCCAATCCATGGTGACTTTTGAGTGGAGAGGCTCGCCCTAGAATTGGTATTTCATCTGGTCCTTGTCCTCTTTCCCCTGAGGGGTCCTTCCTGACTTCTTCCCTTTGTCCTTCTCGGCAGATGCCCCTGAAGGTCCTGCACCCGATTCGATATATTCTGCAAGCAAGGGCATAGTCAGCACAATGGATGACAAAGCATTTATGTTAGCTCACACCTTGAAAACAACATCTATTTCGAATAATCAATTAAGCATATCATGACCTTTTATCTCTAGATGTTATTGACCTTCTAATTAAGGGCATTTGGATAGTTTGGGCCCGGAGGGCCGGACTTCCTCGGCAGGAATGTTGTTTGGAAGGGAAAACACGGTGGAGGGCTCCCGAAGATTCTCTTCGGTCAAATTTTAGTATTTCAAGAGTTTCGCAATGAAGAAGACCAGAATTAAGCACGTGGGTCGAAGTTAGATTCCAGATTTGGGCTCATTTGGATCAGTTTAGGAGAATTCAGAAGTCTTGAGCCGAAGAGCTATCTGGAGATAGGAGTTTCAGACGACAGATAGAAAATGACATTCCAGAGACAGAACTCTGAGGTCTAGGGTCCAGAGGTGCAAAGGGCGGCTAACGGTTTGTGATTTTATTTCTGAGCATTCGGGCTAGTGGCACTGGGAAGGCGTTCGCCCTTCGCCGTTTGGGATGGAAAACATGGGACGGAAGTTCGGAAGGCGCAGCCCAACAGTAAGGGTTCGGCGCCATGTGATTTCACTTCGAGTTTGGTGGCGATCGGGAGGGTGGAGCCTGGATCTTGGAGGGGCAGGGCAAGAATTCCATTTGGAATGGCAGGTGAGGGAAGGAGTCTCGATTGTCGGAGCTCGGCAAGGAGGAGGACGTTAGTCATTCATGTGACACCCCAGCGGCGAATGGGGGTTCAGAGCCCAGAGATCAGAAGGTTGTGGGGAAATTGCTAGGAGAAAAGGGGTGTCGTTTTGAGGTTCTGGCGATGGACGAATATTTCCCCGATGGTGAAAGAAAGGTGGAATCCCAGGAACAGATGTCTAGACCCCCAGGCCCGAAAGATCTGAAGGACGCTAGTCCAAAATAGAAATGCCCACACTGGGGAGAAGGGGAGAGCCCGGAGCAAGGAGAGGCCGAAAGAGTTCACCATCAAAACGGCAGATAAGGAAGCACAAACACCTAGCATTGAGAGCCCAGAGCGGATAAAGATGTTCTGAGTTCAACCAGGACTCCAATCAAAGAATGAAGGCCCGAGACCCAGATGGCAGGGCTCCGCCAGAAACTCAGAGGCAAACACAGAGGAAACTAAGAGGAACTCCAGAGGGCAGGGTCCACAAACTCAAAGGGCGCCCAATCAAATTTGAAATGACCGTGGTGAGGAGAAGGGCGGACCCTGGAGCTTGGAGAGGCAACAAGAGTTCACTGTCTATACAGTGGCGTTGAGGGTGACTTTTGGTCAAGGAAGTCTGACAGCCCAGGCTCGAGGGAGGAAATTGCCATTGGCGACAAGTTTCATCGTTTATAATGGATGGCCAAAGTAGGCCCCGGGGCCGAAGGGGATGATCTCCCTACGTGAAGAACAGCCGCGGCGGTGTAAGGTTCCGGATTGGTGGCGAGGGCACCCACAAAGGTTTCTCAAGTTTTCAACACATGGGTTTTGTGCGCGATGCCGTGCTTTATTATTTTCATGCCTTCTTAATGTTTGTTATTTGATTAAATCCTTACAAATCACCAAAATAATGCTAGGGAGGGTGAACAGACGACCTACCTCAAACACGAGATGCGGGGAGATGTGGGATCCACCTACGATTGATGAAATGATGTTGAAGGTGATGAACGTGATGGTATCAGAGATGGTGGGCTCCTCAATGAAGTACTCCAATCACTCTGCAACTCTGTCAAATGATAAAGATGGGTCGGAGTGGGTATTTTATACCCGTAATCGCCATTAATGACCCTATTGAATGCAAGTACGGTGAGAGAAAAGTTGGTGAATTCAAAAAAATGACAACGACAGGAAGAGACCTAGGGTTCGACGGCCAGGGAGGTGCTTGACGGCAGTCGCCAAAGTTTTGGGTTGGAATGGTGACAGCAGAGAGAGAGTCGGGGCCCAGAGGGCAGAGTTCTGCCAAAGATTCGTCGTCGTGGAAGGTGGAGTCATCAAGAAATTCTAGGCTTAGAATTTTGGATGGCCGGGCCCAGAGCACCCAAAGGTGGTCAAGGCCTCCCACAGATTTTGGTCGGCAAAAATGGTGGTGAGACCCGGAGGGCGGGAAACCGCAGCAAGTTCGTCGTCAGGGACGGCGAAGCACAGTCGAAACCCCAGAAATGTAACTCCGGGGTTCAGGGTCCGGATGGTAAAATAGCCATCAAAAATTTGAACAAATTTCAAACAAATGGCATGTGACGGTTCAGACCCCGAGGTTTTGGAGGACGTGAAGCGGACACTATCAGGAATGACAGGTTCAGCAGGGAAACCCGGCGAGGGAATCCCGAACGGCTGGGCCCGCCAGGGCCCAGGGCCGTTGGCTGGGTCAAACTACCAGAGGGACTCCGCGAGACCCTAGAACATGGTAAAATTAAAAGGGGAATGCATGGTCAACTTATGGTGGGAGTTTAAAGCAATATTGACCATCTGAGACACCAAAAAGGGAGGCATGCAAAACAAGGCGGCAACAAAGCAACCCGACAAGGCGAAAGAAAAGAGGGTCCCTGTTCTGAATGGGGCATGTGTGCTAAGGGCACAAAAGTTTCCTTCCTCTGACTCTGCATCATGTACTTATATACATTCTCTTATGGATAGGGACTAGGAATTTTTCATCGTACTCATAGACCATGTATTGTTTTTAATCCCTTTGATCATTTGTGGACCTCAATATGTAAATTTATTTCATCGAAGTTTATAAATGTGAACCCAAGTGAACTTCATGTGCTGTTATGTGATGGGAACTCCTTTCAATATTATAGTAGAAAAATAATGCTAAGATAGATACAAAAACTATAGTTCACAGGCCAAAAATGGCCACTCAACTGATTGAACATCTCAAAGCTTGGTTTTTCAAACTAATCAAACACTAGTACTAGGTAGTACTTGGGTTTGTCAATGGGACATTGGCTCAAATTGACCAAAATATAGCATGCAACAACTCGATGGGAAAAAATAGAGTCTAAATCACTGTACTTGCAACAAGATTTCTAAATGTGGGGGAAAAATCACTTACAATCATTGTCCCTTGGTCAATTTTCCCCTATTTGAGTGCCCTCACCTCTCGCTCTGGCTTTCCTCCTACCAAATGGTTCCTAGTCTTCCTCCTCGACTCAATGGCCTTGCAACACTCGTCTAGTGAAGTCTCAAAACTCTCCACTCAGGGATTGGATGTAGTGGTTCTCAGTGCAACTCTCTAGTTAGGGTCTCGGTGCAGTATGCTATGTTGTGCTCCTACGCATATGGGGCCAAAATTTAAAATATATAGTTTATATATATGCTATGTCAACATATAGTTTATTTTATTTCTACAAAATATAATTTTTGTATGGTGGCTTGTTGAGCTTATATAGTTGGTTTTCTCTTTCTTTATATTTTTTGATGATTTATTTCCTATGACATGATTGAATATTATCTACAGTCCTAGTGATTGTTAAAAAGGCTTATGATATGTGATGTTTAATCATGTTGGATGTCTAAGAATCAGTAATTGAAATACTACTTGACTAAAGATTGAGCTATCTGATATTTTGTCATTTAAACATCATGGAAGAAATGCTTGCAATCAATGTCTTATTAATGTAGCCTACAAGGTTTCTTTTCCTAATTTTTTTTGGTCCTATTCTTGTTATGACTTATTTTTTACATTGGTCTATTACAGTAATGGGGAGCATATCTAGTGAATCGATTCTTTTAGTCTCTTTGATTCTTATCCTTGTGCATAATGAGTTTTCTTCTATCATATGATTCATTGATTGTTGCTTTAAAACATTCATTACAACTAACATGGATATGAATTATGATGTGGGTGTGAGAAGGGATTGTTGAATATGAAAAAATGGTTTAGGAAAGTACTCCTTAATCCAAATGAGTCATTTTCTTGTCATGGAATGTGTGAAGATACTTTAAAATTAATATATTAAATGTAGTTAATATTGACACATCTAAAGCATGCCAAAGGAACTTCAGAAAAATGCTATGACATAAAGAAGATTGTTAAGGTGATGTCAAGTCTTGATCCATTAGGGTAGGAAAATATAGATGCATTGGTACAAAAGGTTCCATTCAACTTGGAGGAAATAGATAATTACCTAAGGGGATAATGTGAGATTGGACCAAGAATATATTATGATACAAATAGCTTGGGAAAAGGGATGATGAAATGGTTAAGTATGGGAAATTGTAGAGATAAATATAACACCAAGGGAAGAACACTAGAACTAATTTTAGCACTCTAGATTAATCCAAGACTCAAAATTCCACTAATAGGTGTTCCTTACCTCTTAAATTAATTCCATAGGTGGGTTTATCCTCCAATATAGTGCCATTGGTTAGCTTATCATGTGAACTTCCGCTATAAGTAGGATTACCATACACTTTCATAACATGGATGTGTGGTTTCAAAAAGTTTATAAGTTCTTGTGAATTTGAAAGAAAGGCATGTTTTGACTTTTCCAATAGGTGTTAGGGGTTAATTTGACTTGGTTTTAGCATTAGAGTGACAAACCTTGTGGTTTAGGTTCCATAAACAAAATATACTCATTTTTTTAGCTTCCTATTATCATCCTTATATTCAACGAGCTTTTTAAAGATCATCTAAATATTCATCACTAATGAAAATGCACAAACTAATGTGTATAGATCCAAGGTGAGGCTTAGAGAGCCTCATCTTTTGAAACCATTAACCAAAGAAATGCTAAGAACAATATATGAAAGAGATGAAGAATAAAGCAACTTGTATTATTAGGAAGGACGAGATGCCTTTATATAAGATGACCTCATGTTTGAGTCTCAAAACCCTCCCATATCATCAATGCATGTGTCTAGGCTAACCATGTCAAGTTTCACTCCATAAAAGCACAAATTGAAAAAAAATTCAATGTTGGCCCCATTCACATGTCACTATGCAGGGTCAACATGAGGAAACACTAATATTTTGGGAATGAAATAACCAAAGATATGATCAAATAAAATCTAATCATAAATAATCGTAGAGTAATTAGGATTTGATCATATGGAAATTTCTACGAGAGCTACAGTAGTTGTAACTGCATCTTGAATTAACAACATTAAAAAGCACATGAATTAATTATGTAATGGCATCAAAATTAAAAACATCATGAATTAATTATCTAACCATATAATTCAAATATAATTCTATCAAGAAATCAATATCAAATAGATAATATAATCGCATAAATCATACATTTCAATATCATTGATCTTCTTCTTCATCCAAATCTTTGTTTGTATCATCCAATCCAAATTTGACATTGTAAGGATTGGTCATATCATCATCATCATCATCATCATCATCATCATCATCATCATCATCATCATCATTGATATCAGTTTTGATAATGTCATCATCCACACAAATATCATCTTAAGGAACATTAACTCCTACATCATCATGATCTAGTTCCTCTTCTTTGACATCTTCGTCAGGCACATCATCAACTAACTGTTGATCTTGATCATCATCTACATCATCTTCTAGTTCTTTGGTATCTTCTTCCACCACATTATACTTTACCGACCTTCCTCTTGGATAATGTCTAACAACAAATGACCAACATGATTTACCAGGAACCTCTGAGTAAAATACCTGCTCACATTGGCTTGGAAGAACATAAGACTCATTTCTAGCTCGCTTGATCGACCTTGTATTAACCATGGTAAATCCATTATCATGTTCAATAATAGTTCTATCGGTATCATTTTCATTCAATCATAATCTGTACCATTAGACGACAAATAAAACTAATTTGAAGGATTTAAATTCACACTCAAGTATATCATCCAAAATCCCAAAGTATCAATTTTCTGAGACTTTTGGATGTGTTAGCTCTCAAAAATGTAGGCAAGATGCCTCAGGAGGCTGCCAATCTCTTGATATGCTCCAGGGTAACATTCAAGGTCAAAAGAATTCAACCTTCTTCTCTTTAGGTGTTGCTAAACCTGGGCAGGTGTACCTCTCTAAATGATGCAGACTTAATTTTTGATTATCTTCTCACAGCAGTTTGTTCACAATGGCAATTGGAGGTGAACAAATGAAATCAAACTTGAAAGTAGTGATAATATTCTGATCTAAATCCTAAAATGAAAGCTTAATTAACAGATGTAAAGAAACTGAATGAATCCAAGTGATGAAGTGCATAGACTAGTGCCTTGTTGGGTATGTGGAGTCAAATGAGATCAAGATGAGAAACACTTCTCTGAGAAAACTCAAATTATCTGGCATATATTATGTTTACAACTTGTATAAACATGCAAGAATGTGATTACTAAGTTCTACTTGAACAATCCAAATGAATTTCCTTGATTATTGTGATTAACTAAAAGGATTTAGTCTTTACTTGAAAGAACCAATCAATCAATCACACGAGTACAACAAATGTGCACTGATATATTAAATACAAACTTGTTATATCAATTTAAACAATTAGAAAGAATCCATCTTGGAGACAACTTAGGAATACTTTCATTAGATTCAACAAATAATTGGCACCAGAGAAATACAGCAACATCAACTGACTTTCATAAATACCTCCATTCTGAAATCATGCAACAATAGTCTCTGATCTAATAATTTTACTCTACTGTACATCTACTTGCTGTGTATTGAATATCTAATAACTGGTGGTTATTTTGTAATTACAAGATGCCTATTTATACACCACTATCAGAAAACATATCATATTGAGCTCTCATGTTGGCCAACCATCAAATTTGGGCTCAAATTATGTCGGCATGCAACAGTCTTCAAACACTTACATGTCGGCCACAATATTTGAATTTCTATTATTTGTCAGTGAAACAGTCACTAAGACATCTCGTTAGCTATGCCGAAGGCAATTGAATCGTTAATCGCTCCTTTTGTCTTATTCGCTTTCACTGCGACTTCATATGAGTCAGTGAGATGTCATTCAGATCTCTTTATGTTTCATCGATATGCACCTTTGCCTCATGTATGTCGCTACAACCTCATGTTTGTTACACCGAAGTCACAGAGTATTCTTATGTTCCTTCGTTGTAACACTGTGATATCGGGGAGACAATATATCAAAATCATTGTTTCAAGCTGAAAGTCATTTATCATTTCCAAGTCACCAAGATAATAGCACACTCAGGGAGACCACATGTAGATCACACAATGTTTCACCGAAGGCCCCCATCTATCTCATATGTCGATGTGACAATCGAATTTTTCATGCCGACAAAGTCACCTCTGCTTTCAATTCAGCGAGACCTCGGGCACCTCGCCAGGACCACACATCGAAATCAAATAAGTCACACCAAGCAATATCTTTTGTTATATTCATCTTCACCAAGACATTCAAATTTTCTCACTGATTGAGTTCCCGTGTGTATTATCGGCGAGACAAATTAATGTTGGGGAGACCTCTCAGAGATTGAATTATGTTATACCAAAGCACCCCGAACGCCATCATAGATCGCTAAGAGAAAGCGAATCTCACACCAACAAAGGCCCTCATTGTGTTCCATCAGTGAGACCCATATGTATTCGCTAAGACTTACTCCGAAGTCATCTTAGTCTCACCAAAACGCCCCGTGATAGAAACTCCATGTGCAAACTCGGCAAGACCGAATGTCACTTACTAAGACCTTATCTTGGTAACTTTATCTCTCACCGAAAGTGGTTTGAAAGAAATATTTTGTGCTTCGTCGGTGAGACATATACACTTTGTTATGACATTTCACCGAAGACTTTCAACTCTTGCCGATAAGTAGCCTCCCACCACCGGTCAGTAAGACAAAAGATAATCACCCAGACATAATGCCGATACCGCCAAGCTCACACCAATGAACCTCCATATATTTAGTCGGGGAGACACTTCAAGCTCGATGAGATGCTACCTCAACGACAAAACTCCAGCCGATAAGTGCATCCTCAGTTGCCAAAACAACATGAATGTTATGCCAATAGCCACCCACAGATGAATGCCATTTGTTGTAACAATACAAAGGTCTTGCTGATGGACCTGCAACAGATAAATATTAGCAGAAAAACACAATGGGTCGGGAGACCCAAATAGAGTCATGCCGTTATGGACCAAAATGTGGAAAATGCAGACATAGATGATTTATGGGACAAATATGAGCCAAAATTTGAGTAAACATATCATGAAATGAAGAAAATATGCATAAGGAAGGACTCATATGGAGACTCAGGGGGTATGAAAGACAGGCAAAAATCATCAAATTTTAATAGTTCCAACAGGATGTATGTCACTTCTAGATGAAACATTAGTCACCTGAAAGGCTACAGTTATCCCAGAATCACAAGTTTTCTTTGTGTCATCCAACTTTTTGATTCAAAATTTATGACCATTGCACCACATAGCCTTGTGGTGTTTCACCTGTAATATGTCAAACATGTAAAAATCATTGCATTTTCAGTTGATAAACATATTTATTCTTGGCCAAATGTATGCAAAGAAAAAAAACTCAACATATATATACATCAATATAATTGAAAATAATTAAATAATATGGGTGATTAATATATTTGTTAATATAAAGAATATTAATGGTACAAATTTTATCCTTTATTTATTAGTGATGAACTAACAACAAAAATAGATGAAAAAAGATGACATATATGACATACCTTAACATTCATGGGATTTCTATGTTGGATAAACCATTCATAACCTTCAAGTTCACTAGCAACAATACAATAGAGAGATGAGTTGTTTGAGAGCCTTCACAAAGGGGCTTGTATGCCTTCTCAAGTACAGGTAAATCATGAACATCATCAAAGTCATCTTGATCATTATGATCAGCTGCGCCACTAAATGTGTCATGGATCAATGTATTTGTACCATCATCTTCAATTGTGTTTTCTGGTGCATGATCATCTTCTTCCATAGGATCATTAACTTCATCTTCGATATTCACAACTCCATGTTCCTCCACTTGCAAAACCACATTCTTCGGGCCGTGATAATCCATATCATTTTCCCTAGGGCGCCCCACCTTTATAATAATGATTGACACAAATAAACCATGATCATGATCATGTGATTTTTTATATATATAAAGAATGTTAAAATGATATAAAAATTTACAAATTCAATCAATATAAAGACATATAATGAACAACTTACCAATGTATGATAATCATGCCCCCCTTCAATGTGACAATGTTGCTTACAATGTTTCTCAACTATTGGGATTAAAATTCTTCTTGTCTTTAAGCCCTTGCAGTTATTGCAAGGACAATAACATTTCCCATCACTCTTTCTTTTCAATCTAGCCCACAATCAAGCAAGTGTCTCTTCATTTTGTTCTGCACTATTATTATCTGACATGATTTTTCTTTACCAAGCTTGAATATTTAGATTTTCAAAAAATATCAAATTCACACTCCAATAATTTTTAATCATAGACAACTAACAAAATCTAATAATTTTTATATTTTGCACCAAAAAAATTCAACCTATAACATCCACAAACTGTCACAAGTATAGAAAATTCGCAAGTATAGCAAAACACTATCGCAAGTATAGATAAATTGTCAAACTCACTTTTATTTATTAAAAAAAATTCGTTCGAACCTCAGCAAACGCTAAGCATATACCCATTGGCTCACAAATTAAGGAGGCTAACCATATGTCATCCCAAAAATTGATGGACTCACTTAAAAAATATACGCCCAGCCGTGACACTACCCAATCATGAGAGTGACGTGCAGAAAATGGAAACGAAAAAATATATATTTTTTGGACTCACTTAAAAAGTCAGAGCTTAGTGTGTTGCTCTTAAGTCCAGCCGTCCTTGTGATTTAAGTTTCGCATAGTACAAATGCTGTATAAGAATTTTTTCCTGCAATTTACACTAGATAGAGCTCTCAGTGAAGAATTGAGATGTTGGTGATCTCAATTCAGATTGAAACTCCGATATCCATATTCATAGAAATACAGATCCCCATTTTTGGGGAAATAAGAGTTGAGCTTTAGGTTCGAAGCCATGGATGAGAAGTTATCCAATCATGTAGATTTTTTTTGTTGTGAAGAAGGCCAAGTGTGTGGTATATATGACCTTCCTTTCTCTGTATATAGAAGATGAGAATATGGTCGTCGACCAAGTAAGTATACCCATTAATCTCGTTCATTTGTCAATGTCGTAGAATCCAGGCCTCCCAATTCTCATTTGTGCTAGCATTCCTATGGACTATTAAGCCTTGAACAAGGTTGTACCCCAAACAATATATATGCATTTTTTCTATTTTTTGTAACATCAAATGATGTTTTAATTTTTTGATTTAATATTTCTATTCAAACCTTAGTTTGCTGATGCAAATTTCTGAGTGTATCTATTACTACATATGTTCATTTCAATAACACCCAGATTTATAATAGATTTGTTTGACCATGAATAAGCATGAAAACCACACAATAAGTACCTGATTTGCTGCTACAAGTCAGAATTAACTAATGATGCAAATACAAATGCAATGGGTTCCAAACATGCCCAACAACATGTGGAAGTCTGCCGTCATGAAGTAACCCCAATTCATGCAATGAAATATCTTCCTACTCTAACCTTAGTTGGGTGAAATGCAACTATTGGATGAAGAAACAACTCTAAAACCCTACCAAAGAAGTGCACTGGCCTGCTGGTCTGCTGATAGGGTTTGCAACCATAGAAATCTGAAGAATAACCTCCAACTTGCACAATTGGCCCCTTCAACTAAATGTCTGAATGCTGATGCAAAAAACAAAATGTGATCCTAACAAGAATCATCATTGAAGCCCATGTGAACCTCCATCATCATGAAGTCTTCCATTGAAGAAGCTAGGGTTTCGTCCAATTTCTTCTATATTCATAAGGGTTTTGTCCTTATAAAAGTAGAGATAAATTTATTGATGATTCAAATGCCTTCAATTGACCTTTATATTTATATCCAACCTCCTTATGCCTCTCAATTTGGCTGACCTAATTTGGGCTCCAAAATTCCAATTTTTTTTTTTTTTCTCCTTGCATTTAAATATATAAAATATATTTTTGACCTAAAGTATTAAGAAATTAAATGTTATTTTCCCTCCTTTTGAACACCAAGACTAAAAAATAACAAAATATTATTTTTGCTTAATTTTTCTTTATTCATTTTGAAAAGACATCACATGTTCTTACATTCCTAAAAATATACTTTTCATGCCCACTCGTAGTTCCAAATCTAATTCTCTTCTAGTTGATGTCTATGGTTTGTAAGATATCTGAATGGTTAGAATTTAAACCAACATATTAGGGTTCTTCAAGTTTACACGTATCTTAGGGCTGGTACTCATCCATACTTTTTTTTTTCATCAAATATAAACATTTAAACTAAGAAACCTTTTCACAAAACCTGCAAGGTATTCTACAATCACCTTAAACCACTGGACTTGTATCATGGAATTGTTGACCTTATCTTTGACCAATGTTAACAAAATCATGATAAAGAAAAACCAACAATATTAACCAACAATATTGATTTTCTTTCAACAGGATATTGTGACATAATAGTATCTTTGTAGTTAATACCAATGTTAATACTTGATCAGGAAAGATTAACAAAGGTCCCAAAAAATACCAAGTGAGAATATTGCGTAAATATTGGATAATTCAAAAAATTTGGGAAATTGATGAACTATTTAAAATTCTCTAAAAAAAAAAGTCTATAGGCTTTTGGATGTTACTTTTGTACAATTTTTTGAGAAAATTTGTTTTCCTCGAGAAGAGTTCTAATTTACAAAAATTGTTTTTTTTAATTGACCCAGGGAAAATTGAGATTAATTGCCTATTTCAGAAAGAGATCTTATTACCTGACAAATGCTTCATTCTATAAAAAGAAAAAAATGTAAAATTGAATGAATAATCATGTAAAACACTATACTACTATATATATATATATGAATAATGCTGGCTTTTAGATACAATTTTATCTACATTGTAAAAACAAAGCATGCGTTCATACTGTATTATAATTCGTCAAAGGAAATGGCATATCTAGGCCATACATGCCAAACAAAATTTCTTGAGATTAAACCCCAAAGCAAGTAACAATATTAATCATTTTTTCATTTCCTCTAAAGACAGTACTGCAAAAGATTATCCAATATATCTGTACGCTGAAAGGCATTTCCTACAGTCACAGCAGAACAGGAGCTAAAAGATTCCTACTTGTAATCCAGTGTAAAATTCTAGGTTAATGTAATAAAGCATAAAAACTAAACCTAAACCAAAAATGGAGTACAAGCATAAAAACATGAAATATAGAACAATATTACTATAAAGTCTTCATGCCATCATTGCTTCACCTCCATTTCCATTCTCCATTTTGCTTGAATATAATAATTTCCCTTAGATTTGGATCTGCAATAGTAGTCTATGACAATGCCTAGCAAAATATTGAAGATAGTTGTCTCACACTAATAGCATGTATTAGCTCAAGATGTAGATGTCTAGATAGCATAAGGTGTGTGTATGTCAAAATGACAAATTGACTTTTGAATTAAATAATAATTTCATTCAAAAGTTATAGCAAACTACTGCTCTCTTCCAAGACAATCATTCAATCCAAAAAAATCTAAAATTTTCTTCTTAAATGTTGACCCTTTGGTGGAAAAGAAAATTAATTTTTTTGGGGGTTTTCAATGTGATTTCTTGCCATGCAAATATCTTGGAATCCCCTTTTTTATAGGTAAGGAAAAGCATGAATTCTGGGAAAAATTAATTAGTTTAACATCCAATAGGAATAGGATCATGCAATGGAAATCTAAATGGATTACTTTTGTAGGAAAATTAATTATGATCAAAATAATTCTTCACTCCTTACCCATCAATCTGATGTAAATATTAAAGCCTCCTCAAGGAAAAGGTATTGAACTTCAATTTTTTTTTAGAGAATTCCTTGGGGATGAGAATGATACTTCGAAGAAAAATCTCCCACTCATGGCATGAAACTCTTTATGTAGTTCAAAAATTCATTGTGGGGCGGGGCTGAGAGATTTATTCTTACAAAATAAAGCTTTGGGGGAAAAACTAGTATGAAAAATTTATGCTAAACTTGAGACAAGGTGGTGCCAAATAATGAGGCACAAATACTCTGAATCTCTTGAAAATGAAAGAATTTTCACTTAGAAAAATCTTCCTCAAGGCTCAAAAGTATGGAATTTTATTTCGTCCTGCAGATCAATGATCCTTCCTCATCTCTCTTGGTTAGTTCATAATGGGGAAATTTTTTTTTTTGTGATGATGCCTAGAATGGTTTCAGGCCTCTCCGAACCTTAGGGGATTAGGGTCAAATTGAGGCTATCCTCAAGGATATCTGGGAAGACAGAGTTAAAGACTACCTTCATATAATTTTGGGGGATAGTGGTACTATTGCCTGAAAAGATTTTGATTTTCTCTCGATTCTCATTCATGTGAAGATTTCTCTCAAAAATGAGCTTAAGAAGGGTCATATATTTTTGTCCAATAAGAAACATGCCATTGTATGGACTAAAAGTAAATTTGGTAACTACATGGTTAAAGATGGTTATAATGCTTTAAGCTCCACCACCCTATTGAAACCATGGCCTTACAAACTATGATGGGGACTATGTGTCCTCCCCAAAGATGAAGCTTTCATTTGGCTAGCCTTAAAAGACATAATTCTAATAGGGTCATGTTTGGATACACTAGGAATACCACCTCTATTCCTATATGTCTTATGTAGCCAAGCTTATGAATCTACAAATCATCCTCTCATTGGCTGTGATTTTGCTCACAATTGTTGGACTTGGTTGCTGAACAAACTTAGTTGATCAAGTCGTTTACACAACTCAACTCTAAATCATTTATCCAGTTGGCCTCTCCTCTTTCCTAATTCTTCCCTTTCATGTATTTGGGAGATTAGTCCTTCCATAGTAGTTTGGAATATTTGGTTGGAAAGGAATAATAGAATATCCAAAAAAAAGTCTTTAAAGGTATCCTAAGTGTTACAGAAAATTGAAATTGCTATCTTTGAAGTGACTATGTATTGGGTTTTCAAAAACTTGCATGGGTTAAAATCTTTTTCTTTGTGGGATGTCTTCATTACTAAAAACTAGTCTCGTATTAAACTCCAACAAGTCATATCCATTCAATCCAGTAAACCTAAAATTGATAGAGAGCTGGTTGAGTGGGTTCCTTGTGGGTTCATCAAAATCAACTTTGATGGGGTCTCACAGGTCAACCCTGGAAAATTCGGTGCTATTGTAGTGCTAAGAGATTGGCAAGGTAAGTTTGTTGGGGTAGTTTGTGAACATCTTGTAGATGGAACTAACAATGTGCTAGAGTTTAACATGTTAAGGCTAGACATAGAATTGGCATTAAAACTCTCCATCCCTCATGTCATTATCGAAGAGGATTCTATGGTAGTGTTATCTACAATCAAGAACAAAAAGAGAAATTCCTAGTATTTGAATTATTTGCTTTTTCCTATCTTATCACATCTTGAAAAATTATCTTCATTTCAGGTAGACCATTGCTATAGGGGAGCCAATTGTCATGTAGACTCCTTGGCAAATAAACCAATCTATTTTTTTATAGAAACCTTTGAGATCTTCTATGAATAGGAATGTTATTCTTTGTTCACATGAGAATCTTCATGCCCTTAATCTCTTTTGGATCCGTTACCACTTATGGAATCCCAATGTCTTGGAAATTTAACAGCTCTATTTTTGGCTACTATAGTCACATTTCTTGAATATGCTGGTTGGAGATTCAATTGTCAAAGTAGTTTGAATGCTAATGTGTCTTTGGTATTCATGTCCAAACATGTGCTTATTCCATAGCTTGCAGGTTTTATGCTAATCTTGGTGGTGAACTATTTAAATACTTGGGTAAACCCACAAAAGTGGTTTACAATTCGAATGAGGAAGGAAAACTTGTAAAAAGTGACCCCATGCCAAAAATTTTCATCTTGGGGGTTCAAACGAACCAAAAGAGGGTTCACTTGAACTAGGGTTCGAGCAAACCCATTTAATCCATGTACGGACCAATCGACCAAAAAAAATGGAAACCCTTTTATGAACCAAGGTTAGAACCTTGGTTCGCTCAAACCCTTGGGGGTTCACTTGAATCCCCCCTAGTTCGGGTGAACCCCCCCTTTCCCTAATTTTTGACTTTGTTCACAAAAAAAAATCAAAATTTTTGCACTTTGAAGCTCGGGTTGAAAATGAAAATGGTGGAGACTTCATAGACCCAACTAGAATCAGGTAGTCCTTGGAATTAGCTATCCGACAAATATAATTTTAATATGTTTTGGTTTTATTATGTATTTGTTTTTTTAGTTTTGTTAAACATAAGTTTTTCACCAAAAATCAAGCTCTCTGTTCTACACATGTGGAAAAATAGGAGATTATCATTTTTTTTTTGAAAAATATGAGTGCACTAGATATTGAAGTCCTTGATCCAACAAAAAAATAAATTGAATTTTGATACAAACAAAAAAGTTACGCATTAAACAGTCATGCTATGTCTAAATTGTAATTGGTTTGACTTTAAAACTTTATTAAAGAAAAAATATTCAATAAAAAACTATCTAACCAAGTGGAAACACTAGATATCGAAGTTACAAATCTAAATTCGAAAGAATTAGAATTTAATCCTTCATGGAAAAAAAGTTATGTGTTATATAGTGAGTTCCACTTTTTAGAAATGTTGTTTTATGAAAAAAACTAGTTTTCAAGGGAGATGGAAAAAGAAGTGCAATCTAATTTCAAATTTTTTGAAAAAAATATATTTAGAATCTACAGATAAGATTTCATGAAGCTTTAGTTTGCATCGTCTTCAAATTCCTTATGGTTTAGCCACTATAGGTGCCCAAAAGTGAAGATTTAGTTAAAAAAATTATTTCAGTGTCTAGTTTGGCCAAAAATTGTAAACCACTATTGTGGGATCACCCACTTTGATGCTTAATAGTTGGTATTGTTATTTTTAGTTCCCATCAGGTTGTCAAAGAGACTCACTTTGATGTTTTGCCAAAATATGCTTGTCTCTCATATTAAAGGCTTATAAAAAAGTTGAAGGGACTCACTTTATTGTCCCACAAAAAATGATAGGTATCTTTGCTATGATACATTGACATCTTATCAGAGTATTGAAAGGACTCACCACCAAGTCTCACTAAAATCCACCTATTAGCCCGATGAAGACCTTTGATCAACATAGACTCACGTTATCTCCTATCATCTATTGCTATCACCATGTCAAAGGGACTTCGAATGTCATCCTACCAAAAAATGAGCATCCCTCCAATGTGAATTCTTTGCGACCGTTACCACTTATGGAATCCCAATGTCTTGGAAATTTAATGGCTTTATTTTTGGCTACTATAGTCGCATTTCTTGAATATGCTAGTTGGAGATTCAATTTTGAAAGCAGTTTGAATGCTAACATGTCTTTGGTATTCATGTCTAGACATGTGCTTATTCCACAACTTGTAGGTTTTGTGCTAATCTTGGCAGTGGCCGCTTATTTAAATAATTTGATGCTTGATAGTTGGTATTGTTCTTTCTTGGTGATCAACTTGTTATATGTGATATTTCAAATCATAATCAAATCTCTTATATGGTGTGAAACCAACATATTTTGGCGGCTTGTGGTGGAGTTATTTGTGATGCTTCCTATGAAAAATTAATCACTACTATATTTGACTACAAATTTTGATGACCAATTTGACTACACTGATTTAAATTTTATCACTAGATTTTCATCACTTTAATGACCAATTTTTATACATCGAAACCATGACCTAGCATCGTCAATCAGTGCCACATAAAATATTGGTAGTGTTTGTGTTAGGGTTAGAGATGGCAGATCTAACAATTAAATGCAGATTTAAATAATAAACAGAGAAACTAAAACATACACAGAATAAATCATAACACAGAGAATTTAACGTGGTTCACCCAATCTGGGCTACATCCACCAAACCGCAGCCATCCAATCTTTTTATTATCCAGTGCAAAACCTATTACAATCTTGCAAATAATCGTGTTTTTCCTCATACTGTAACCCCCATCCCAACCCCTTTTAACAAGCTTTTAGAAGCTTCCAGAATTAGGGTTTTACAATGTCGGTTTTTCTTTCTTTTTCGAAGATTTTTCCTTTTTCGCTGACGACGCGAAAAAAATGGCAAAATTTTTTTGATACAAACAAAAAAGCTTGGTTCTATTTTCAGAATCTACATGTGCAAATGCTTCAAAACTGAAGGTTTTGAGAAAAGAATAACTCACCTTCTTACCCTTCCATGCTTCCTCTGGAATACCACAACCCAAAGGATTAGAGGGACTTCTATTGATTAAATAAACAGCAGTGTTTACAGCCTCTGCCCACAATTTTAAAGGCAACCCAGCATGCAATCTCATAGTCCGTGCATGCTCCATTATTGTTCTATTCATGCGCCACCACTCCATTTTCTTTGTGGAGTCCTTGGAACCATTTTATGCCTACGAATACCATTAGAGGAACAATAATCTTCAAACTCTTTCTGCAATACTCACCACCATTATCGATCTGAGACATTTTAACTTTTTAATGCCTCATTCTCAACCAAGCTTCTCCATTTTTAAAGTTTCAAATACATCAGATTTCCTAAGGAAATAAATCCATACCTTTCTAGTTGCATCATCAATGAATGTAACATAATCACAGAGCCACCGAGAGAAGATACCTGAGCTGGTCCCCATACATCCGTATGCACAAGCTCCAATTTCTCATCTTTCTTTTGCTTCCCATCCTTGAGAAAACTAACTCTCTTTTGTTTTCCATACACACAACTTTCACAGAAATCCATATTAACACATTTTAGACCTGGTAAAACATTATTTGAATGAAGTACTTTCATACCTTTTGCACTCATATGCCCAAGTCTATTATGCCACAGTGCTGATTCAGAGTCCACAGCAACTGTATGATCTTCTACCTCAAGAACTGAGCAACTATTCCTAAACATTGACCCTTTTCTGTAACAATTAAAGTAGAAGGAACAATATGTCTGTACAAAGATATAAGGTGCCTACTTTCACACCTTTTGCTACTACTAAGGCACCCTTTGTGACCTTCCAATTTTATCACTAAATGTAACAACACAACCTTCATCATCTAGTTGCCCTCTGAAATTAAATTTCTGCTAACTTTGGAACATGCCTTACCTCACGTAGTAGCCAATGATTCTATTCTGCAACTTAATCTTGATTCTTCCCTTTCCAACAACTGGACAGGTTCATATTCCTAAATAAACCAGCCCAAAATCCCCTTTGGACATAATCAAAGAAATAACTTCTATGGGGTAGCATGAAATGAAGCCCTCGAATCTAATACCCAAGAATGCACATTTATCAAGGGAAAGAATCAAAGCATCCTCATTAGATTTATTTACCACATTTTGCCCTTCCTTGCTTCCTTTGTCTCCATCTTTATTTTTCTTTCGAGATCAACAATCTTTCTTCAAATGACTGCTTACCACAGTACAAATAATCCTCTTTTCTCTAGATTGGGACCTTATGTCCTTTGATTTTCCTCATGACTTCCCATGATTTCTAGAATTGTTTCCTCTCTCCTTTGTTCCCCCTGCTTTCTGATTCAAAACATTGCCTGATTTGGATGTTCCACCGAGCCTATGACTTCCCACCAAATAAAGCACCCAACATCACAAACTTCAATGTATTCAACCGTAGAAATAGAAATTAACACTATTACCAAGCTATTCCCGCAGCTTTTAGGCAAAGAAATTGAATCAAAAGAGCCCTAACTTCTTCATCAAAGTTTACTTTAGAGAGGTTAATTGACTGGTAACCATATAAACTCATGTTCTGACTGAACAACCTTCTACCATTTTCATATTAAATAAACGCTTCATAAGAAATACCTTATTCGAAGCGGAAGGATTTTCATATAACTTCCCAGGGTTTCCATCAACTCTGAGTTGTCTTGTGTTTAAATAAACACCACCGATTGTGCAGGACTATCATCGCCAAGAGCCTTTCTATCCAAGATCTCCCCCTATCCGACATTGCCTGTGTTTCTTGGCTTTCCTTCCAATGGCCACCATAAATCCTTTCCGGATAGAGATAGTCCTCCATTCAGATCTTCCATAACCGATAGTTCTGCCCATTAAACTTCTCCAACCTTCTTACCCTCGGCTCGCCATTGCTCCCACTCAACCGGGAGACTCCCACTCAACCGTGAGACCTTCAATGCATGATAATCAAACACAACTCGCTCACGATACCACTTGTTAGGGTTAGAGATGGCAGATCTAACAATTAAATGTAGATTTAAATAATAAACAGAGAAACTAAAACATACATAGAATAAATCATAACACAGAGAATTTAACGTGGTTCACCCAATCTGGGCTACATCCACCAAACCGCAGCCATCCAATCCTTTTATTATCCAGTGCAAAACCTATTACAATCTTGCGAATAATCGCGTTTTTCCTCATACTGTAACCCCCATCCCAACCCCTTTTAACAAGCTTTTAGAAGCTTCCAGAATTAGGGTTTTACAATGTCGGTTTTTCTTTCTTTTTCAGAGATTTTTCCTTTTTCGCTGACGACCATGGGTGTACAGTATACCATGGGCTATACAGTATACCATGATCAGTCGCCACACACCAACAGTTTGTTGCAAAATCAACATAACTTCGTCCATCTATCGACACAACAAATCACAAAATGTTGCATAAGGCCCATTTGAAATCATCGAAAAAACACCAAACATTCATCCATTTTCCCATGAGGTGGAGCAAACCATTGTTTCCATTATGACAAAAACTACATAGCATGTATGACAACCTTGTCATAAATTTTTGTGGTTCGTGGTCACGCCCATAAAAGGACATAAAAGTCATAGCAGAACTAAACCTAGGAATTGGACATTCCAATAGGTGACTAACATCTTCTCATGGTCATTCATTTACTTTATCAAACTAGGGAATGTATACTTGAAATGGAGCATCACGATATGTGCACTAAGAACTAGTTTCCAGTCACCATCTATAGAAAAAAATGCTTAACAGTAATGCAACGTAAAGCTTCTTAACTCAAACACAACTTAGCTAAAACAAAAATCATAGCAGCTATTATTAAAGGACAAACTATAAACTGGCTTTATGCTGCAGGAACAGACATAGGGATGGATTCGCAATGCTGCAAGAACAATAGAAAGCTGAGTTTGCGTTGAAATCTACAGAAATAGATTCTAACTGGTAATCAACATGAAATGAATAGTTAACTACAACAACTTGCTACAGAATACTTACTAAGTGGACCCCCTTAGCAAGCATCAACTAGATTACACAAGGAGTTGACTCAAAGCTTCATCAAATTTTATTCATACTCAAAACTAGGATACATCAATTACTCTATTTTGAAAAATAAAACTTAACACAGAACTCTTATTGCTTATTCAACTTAATTCTAACACATACTATCTCATCCTTGTTCACTCACATAGGAGGAATGGTTATTTAAATGAAAAAGACAACTAACTAATTAACAGAGGAAGTTGTGATCATAAATACATTATGAATCCATGGAACAGATATTCATAAATGAAAGTCTATCTGCTCGACGCGACCCAGAGAAAATATAGCATTACACACTTCCTAGATCAAAGGATCGTTAAAGCTTCTTCCCAAAGATTCGATCAAAGAGTTATTACTGGAACAACTTCTTCAATAGAGTCGAGATTCTTGTGTTTGATCAGCTTCTACTCCCTCCAACAATCCTGCAATAAATGACAGAGGCGAAGGAAAGCATACACACAAGTGACACATTATCTATTCATTAATCACATGTTAATCCTATTCCATTATCCAAAATCATAAGCATACATCAGCTATGCGGGTGGTCAAAAAGGTAATTAATGAAGTTGTCAAGCTGTAGGGATATGGAATTCATTGCTACAGGATATTACCCAAAAAGTCTTTAATGAACAAGTTTAAACAGCTTTTAATAATAAAAGTAAGAGTATCAAAAGTTTTAAACTATGAGCATATTTAAGGCTCATCATTCTACCCCCTACTTATCATAATGCTGGTCCTCGAGCATTGACTTTCCTTGTTATTTCTCTTAAATTTGTTGGAGCAACATGACCCTTCATCGAAGTTCCAAACTTGAAGTAAAAACCTTTGGTAAACTCCCATCTTTCAAATCTGCGGTTTTCTATTTCATCATTGATTTCTTTGGCTTGGCAGGGATAGAGTGGCGACATTAAAACTGGAGGTTGGAAGGTCAGTGGCATCCACAATTCAAATTTTCTTTGCAAACCCAGTTGCATGTACCTTTCTGATCTCCTAAGTGCTCCTGTGAAGTTCAATGGGCTATGAGGCTCTATCTTTCTTAGACCAACTGTCAATTTCTCCCATCTTGTCTCAATTCTAGAAGAGGAAAGTTTCCAAAATGTATATTTCTATTCTTTGAACTCATTGTATACCTATTTTCTGATGTCAAATTTTTTCTCTCTTTCTTTAGCATGATTGCATCCATAAGTAACCTTAAACCAGGTTCTTAATACTGTGCGTGGATCTGAACTTTCAGCTCTTAGAAGAATAGGTTCATCTCTTTCTGTTTCTTCATATGTTTCCAATTGTCTCCCATAATTGATCTCATTTGCAACCCAAGACATAAGTGCTCTTAGATGGATATGACCTATATAAAGAACTGGGTTCCATTTAGTTTCTGCAGGAATCAAATAAACATGTAAATAAAATTCACACATGGATTTTTTCAACCAATTAGGGGCCACTTCATAAGCATCATAGAATTCTTTGGCTATTTCAATATCAGGATCCAAATTTCTGGAAATCCTCATTAATTTGAACCAAAGAAATTGTTCATTTAGGCACATTGCATATACTTTGGGTGGCGGCCTACACTCCATTATCTGTCTAGTTATTTTCATCATTTTATCCATTTTCTTCTGCATATCTTGAATTTCTTGCTTTTGCCTTTCAATTTCTCTTTGCAACTTTTCTTTTCCTCATCCCATAAACTTTGCTGGACTTCAGTTTTGGCAAGATGGCAAAAACATAGTGTGGAATGACATAGGCATCCTTTTAATTCTCAGAAATTCCAAGTATGCAATCAGTAGAGTCCTTTTATACACAACTAAATCTGTGCAAAATTGAGTAGGAAATGGATTATCATAAGGTATTTCATGAAATTCAAGCTCACCTTCTTCTTGCTATAGGACAAAATCATCTTGCTTCAGGATGAAACCTTGTTGTTGTACAGGAGAAGATTGTTCTTCCTCAAAAATTCTCTCAGTTGCACAAGCCAAGTCGTCTAGACTCGGCATTTTCCCTTTATCAAGATTACTAGGTTGTGCTGCCTCAAGAACAGTAGAGGAGCTTTGTGGAACATTTGCAGACATATTCAAGGAGTTATCATGACCTGAATCAGCAGAGTCCTCCAATATTATGACAGTTTTTGTTTGAACAGAGGTTGTAGTAGGCTTAGACTATTGTCTCAATGAACTTCTTCTTGGTAGTTTTACAAAAGGAGTAGTATCAAAGGATGTCTCCTTATTAGTCCTCTTCTGAGCTAGTCTTGAAGATCTAGACTCGGTAGGGGAAGAAGAAATTGAAATTGGAGTATTAACGGGTGTTGCTGCAGGAGAGACAGAAACAGGGGAAAATTTTGCAAGAGAGGATGAGGCAAAAAGTTTTTGTCTTCGAGTATGTGGGTCTGACTCAGGAGTGTGCCCTACCCTAGATGACTCACTTATAATTGTCTTTCCTTTTTCTCTCTTAGCAGTAGACCTTGTTTGCACACCGGTAGAGGATGTCAGTATGGAAGCTACAGGACTGGGTGCTGCAGGAGCAGCAGATTCTTGCTTTGTTTCAGTACTTATGGAATCAATTCTCATTTTCTTTCTTCTAGGCTATGCAGGTAGTACCCTAGGGGGTTTAGGCGTTTGAAGACTCTTTCGGGCAATAAACTGATTCCAGGAAAGAGGTGAAACATCCCTTAAAGATCGCTCGGCTAAAAATTTTATTAGGGCATGATGTGTGACAGAGTTTTGTATACCCATTTGGGTTTCATGTGCACTATTTTGCAAAAGGTTCAACAAGAAATTCAAAACATTCACTACTAGTCCATGTCTCATATGACTTAACAATTTGAAATGATATGAATGTAGGTAAGAGAAGCGCCCTTCACAAGTTAAATACCTGATAACAAAGATGGCGTATTCAGAGTATGGATAAGGTAGGGACATTCTTTTGCACCCTTGCTTTGAAATTTCCAAAGGCCCATCAGTTGGTAGGGTAAACTCTGCCCTAGCAAAGATTGCATCCCTTCCAACAGGAAAATTTTCACCCACTTTCGGTAATCCAGTAACTTCTGAAATTCTTTCCTCTGTCGCAACCACTATTAAGCCCCATACCGTAGCCTCATTTTTTGAAAATGTTCTTAATAATTTTCTTGCAGCCTCTTCATCAAAAGAATCAATTCTCAAGAAATAATTTAACCATCCACAATTAGCAAATGCTTGCATTAATTGAGGATCCTATATCAATGCATCATGAGCTGCAGGCTCGTGCCTCACTAGTTGGCAACCCATGATCAAAGATCCTTAAACAAAAACTCAAACTAATGCTGAAAGCTTGAAAAAAACTCTTTTTCCTTACTACACTTCCCTTTTCCTTACCAAGAATAACAACTAAAGTTTTTCATAAAATAGTTTTAATAACTACTTAAACTAAGTAGTTAACTTGTTCTTAGGATATGGCTTCAAAAACGAACTTTTAGAAAGTACAAGATCATAACTATTTTTAGCAAACATAAATTTGGCACAGGAAAATTTGAAATTTGAATACCCCCACCCCCTACTTAGCATTCGACATGTGTCCTCACATGTGCAAGATTATAGAATTAAAGCATGCAATTACGACTAATGTATACATTACAATTAATGAATAGATAGAAAGTATAAATTATGCGATAATGAAAAGATTTCCCATACCTTGAATTCAATTTTTGGGAATGTCATAAAGGACAACACCGTATCATGAAATGATAGTTGGAAGATTGAATGCATGAATAAGGCAGAGTGGTGATATGGATGACATGGTAGATAAAGAAATGAATGATGTGATAGATGAAAAGAAACGGAGAAAAGTGGTTTTCTTTCAAAAAGAAAATTTTATTATGGGTGGTCAACACAATACTTAAAGAGAAGCTGCAGGAAAAGGCCTAAGCCTTTTGCTACAGGAAGATTAGTCAAAACAAACTTGCTCAGGAATTCTTCCTTTGATGTCGGCTTATGATATAACCACAGTCGGTGGCCATTAACTAGCAATTTGAAACAGACTAGATCAATTGTGGTCAGCTATACTGATCCATTGTCAAACACATTCTCAACTTCATAGGGACCGAGCTAGTGTGTTGTGAGCTTACCTTGATTTTCTTGATATTTGGAATCATATAGCAGAGCCCAATCACCAGCAAAAAATTGCTTGGTTTTGATGTGTTGATCATGCCATTTCTTCCTTTGCTATTGGACTACCTTTGTATGCTGTAGGGCAGCTTTTCTCATTTCATCCAAAGCATTCAGTTGTAGGAGACGTTCCTTCTGTGCTTCAGAAATTTCCATATTGAGTTCAAGAGCTATCCTCAAAGTTTTATGCTCAAACTCGATGGGCAACATGGTTGTTTTCCCATAAAGCAGTTCAAAAGGTGTAAACCTAGTTGTTGTCTTCCATGCAGTTCTGTAGGCCCAGACTGCTTCAAGAAGTCTACTACTCCAATCTTTCCTATGAAGCTACACTATCTTTGTTAGGATCGCCTCAATTTCCCTGTTTGTAACCTCCGCCTGATCATTGGCTTCAGGGTGATAGGGGTTGGACTTCCTATGTTTGATTTTATAGTCATTCATTAGTGCAATGATCAAATTGGATGTGAATTGAGCTCCCTGATCAGTTACCAACTCTTTGGAAACTCCAAATCTAGTGAAAATTTTCTCATATAGAAATTTAGCAACCTTATTATCACGAGCATGAGTCATTGCCTTTACTTCAACCCACTTTGTTACATAATCTGTGCAAACTAGAATATATGACTTACCATTTGATGGTGGATCAATTGGTCCAACAAAATCCATTCCCCATTTATCAAAAAGGGTGACAATTACCTGTGGATATAGTGGCATTTCATCTAACCTGGTTGGTCTTCCCATACGTTGACATCTGTCACATCTCCTTGTATAAGCTACAACATCCTTGTGCAATGTTGGCAAATAGTATCATGTTGTAAGAACCTTCATTGATGTTCTCTTTGATGCAAAATGTCCCCCACATGGTTCATCATAGCAAGCATGCAATATATCATAAGTCTCATCTTCTCTTACACATCTTCGCATAACTTGATTAGGTCCAGTGTAAAACAGACAATTTGCAATCCATGAAAAGTTAAAACTTTTCTCAATTAACAGTTTCTTTTCTTTTGGGGAAAAGTGAGCTGGTATTCTGCATGCTACTAGATAATTGGCAATGTTTGCATACCATGGAGTATGTGCAGCAATGGAAAATAGGTGTTCATCAGGGAACCTATCATTAATGACTTCATGTTCAGCAGGTGCAGTCATTTGAAGCCTTGATAAAAAATCAGCTACAACATTAGCTCTTCCTAGTTTATCAATGATTGTAATGTCAAATTCTTGTAACAACAGGAGCCATCTTGCCAACCTACCAGAAATGGCAGGCTTGTTCATCAGATACCTGATTGCTGCATGATCAGTGTGGACAAATATCTGATAACCTGTGACATAATGCCTAAATTTATTCAAAGCATACACTACTACTAGCAACTCCTTTTCTGTAACAGTGTAGTTTAGCTCAGGACCTTGAAGGTTTTTACTGATAGAATAGTTAGTATGCTTAATTAAATTTTCTTTTTGGCTTAAAACTGTCCCTATACCAAAATTAGAAGCATCAGCATGTATGTGAAAAGGAAAAGTCCATTTTGGACCTTGAAGAATAGGGGCTTTAGTAAGCAAGTCCTTTAGTTGTAGGAAAGATTTTTCACAAGCCTCCATCCAATCAAATTGAGACTCCTTAGTTAATAAGGCATATAGTGGACTGGAAATTTTGCTAAAATCTTTTATAAACCTTTTATAATACCCTACATGACCAAGGAAGCTTCTGATATCCTTTTGTTTTGTAGGAGTTTGTAAATTTAGAATAACTTCAATTTTAGCAGGGTCAACTTGAATTCCATTCTTGGAAATATGATGGCCAAGAACAATGCCTTCTTCCATCATTATAAAGCACTTTTCACTGTTTAGAGACAAATTTTGCTCTCTGCACCTTTTCAATACTTTTTCTAAATTTACCAGTGCCTCTTCAAATGTAACTCCATAGGTAGTGAAGTCATCCATATAAATCTCCATACAATCTTGAGATATATCAGCAAAAATACTAATTACTGCTCTCTAAAATGTTGTTGGAGCATTGCATAGACCAAAAGGAAAGACTGAATAAGCAAATGTCCCCCATGGATAGGTAAAAGTGGTCTTATCTTGATCTTCAAGGGTAATTTTTATCTGATTGTATCCACTATAGCCATCCAAGAAGGAAAAATATCTTTTACCAAACAATGAGTCTAGCACTTGGTCTACAAAGGGTAGTGGAAAGTGATCTTTTCTAGTGGCAGTGTTCAACTCTCTGTAATCTACACACAATCTCTATTTTCCACCTTTCTTAGGGACAATAACTAATGGAGAGACCCGCTGACTATTAGAGATTGGATAAATAAAACCAATATCAAGCAACTTTTGAAGCTCATTCTTAACTATTTCTCTAAGTGCTATATTTATTCTTCTTTGAGGTTGCCTAACTAGTAAATCTTTTTTTATATAGATCCTATGAGTACAAATTTGAGGATCTATTCCTTGCATGTCCCCATATTCCCATGCAAAAGCTTTATGCTGATCTTGTAACATTTTGAATAGGACAGCCTGTTGAGATTGTGATAGCTTGCTATTGATATTCAAACAGTGACTTGGAGACAATTCTATCTGCTTAGTGAGATCACTCGTAGAATCTACAGGTGATGTTTGTACCTCTTGTGGAAGTAAGTTATGAAAAATTGTAGGAAATTTAGGCAGTGAACTCTCAGAATTTAATTGTTGCAGGAAACATTGTAGATGACTGCTATTTGGATCAGATGAACTACCAGTATCAAAGCTAGACTGCAGAATTTGAAAAAACAAGGCATCCTCATTTTGAAGTTGTGAGAATGGATCAGTTTGAAGCATCATTAATTGAACCAATGAATTGGATTCTTCAGTTTCTTCCCCCACATCAGGCTAAACAGGTTGGGACAAATCTGTTTGAGGTCTAGCAGGCGGATACAAAGCCAATTTTTTTGTAGACTATCCATCAGAAATAGTCATATATCTAGAAAGACACCCTATAAAAGCATCAGCAGTTGCTAATCATGGTCTACCTCGGATAATTGGGTATCCTCATAAAGTTGCCTTAACAGATAATATTATAAAATCAGCTGGATACTCCCAAGATTCAAGAGTGACAATTACATCATCCACCATTCCATTAGGTTTAACTATGGAGTTATCTACAAGCTACAGAACTGTAGGTGTAGACCTAATGTTTAGAATGTTCAAGTAGTCCATAGTATGCTTGGTCATGACATTGATGGCAGCACCAAGGTCAATCAAAATATTTTTTTACAATTTGGCCATTTATATGTATTTGCACTACAGGACTTCCAGGGTCAATGTACTTTGGAATGACTACATTTCCTAACATTATATCAGCCAATTTTCATATGACATGAATTGTTTGGGGATCATTTTTCTTTCATCCAGGCTTCTTCAAACAAACCTCTTTAATGGTTTTTCCAAAAATAGGAACATCTTTAATGGCTTGAAATAAAATAATTTGAATTTGCACGTTCTTTAGTTAATCCAGAATGTCAAAAGTGGATTTTTCCATAGATTTAGATACGATACTTTGTAACCTTTGAGGAAACGGTGGTTTGTCTTGACTTTGCACAACAGGCTCCTTAGAAACCATATCAGTTATAGGCATATGCTCAGTAGGAACAACAGGTGCAATAGGTTCTTTAAGGAAAGAATATGTCATCTTAGTAATTAAAGGCGGTTGTGGAGCAGGAAGAATGGTTCCAGACCTCAAATGGATATCATGAATGTTTAAGGCATAAGTTGGATATTGGTTAGCTTTAGCAAAATACATGGGCTGTTGTGGCTGCTGCTGTTGCTTATTATTGGGATTTGGCAACGGCTGAGCAGGTAGAGGCATTTGTTTTGGAGGGCCAATATTTGTGGGAGGTGTTGCAGGAGGTGGCATGAGGGCCTGAAGTTGTGGCTATGGTAGCTACAAGAACCCAAGGGACTGGTTCTGCCATTGCTAAGAACCCCTCCATTAAGGATTCTACTGCCAATTACATTGAGGTGGGGTCCACTATCATTGTGGCTGCTGCCAACTTCCTTGAGGAGATTGCCATTGAGGGGTCTGGTAATTAGGACAATTTGGTTGAGATGTATTCCAAGGTGGTGGTGGTCCATATGTGGGTTGCCATTGGTTATTATAGCTATAATAAGGATTACCAAAAGTCAAAGGGTCTTGAGGCATACCTTGTCTTTGAGCCCATGGTCTCCTTTTTGCAACGTAGAACACTTGATCATCATCACCTTCTACTAGTTTAAATTCAGTAGGTAATTACTTTGCTTCTAGATTAGCCACCATCTTGCATCTGCAGTCTCGTTTCTTCTGCCTGTAATGTGGACAGAAATCGGCCAAGCTTACTTCAACTGCCTCATGTTTCTTCCAAGCTTGCATAGTGTCCAGTTGTGTAGCCATATTATTAATGATATCCTGCTTGAAATCAGAAAGAAAATTTATTATCTCCATCCAGGAGACTCCACCAGAAGAAGACTTTCCCACTATAGCTTGATGACCTTGACCTTTCTTCACATTTATTCGAGAGTAATTGAGACATATTTTCTTAATGTTATCCTAAGGAAGTTGAGTTATATCAGCTCCTCCCATCAGGTCCAAGGCATCTAGACAGGCATCACTGATTCCCCTTAGAAAAAGTAGTTTTTGAGTCTTTGTTGAGAGTATGGTTTGAATTATTTTTTAGGGAAAACAAGAATCTGGAGATATAATCTTCCATACTTTCATCCTCCTTCTGCTAAATTCTAAATATGTCATCTCCTTTACTAGCACTCTTACAATATTCCTTATATTTCTCAAGGAATTTTGTTTGCATGGCTACCCAACTATCAACAACACCTCTTTCCAAACTCATGAACCATCTGAGAGCTCCGTCCTTCAAGGTGGAGGGAAACAACTTCAGTTTGTGAGTATCTAAAGTGTAGTCATAACTATGACAGAGGATATCAAACTCAAATAGGAAAGTTTATGGGTCCTCCATAACTAGGCCATAGAACTTGGGAAGTAATAAAGAAGGAATATTCTTAAGGTTATCAGTGTCTTGATGAGGAACAATGGGAAACTCAAAAGAAGGAGGTGGATTAGGTGGGTTATTTTCCATATTTGCACGCTAGAATATCAGAGCAAATAGATTTTCCTCAGGTTCTTCATCAACTAGGTTAAATGGTAATTCAACAAACATATTTTCAAGGAGGAACCTTCCCAGTGCATCTCTTCTTCTTCTTCTATGCATGCAATAGAATAAATGGTATTTGAAAAGGATTTGAAAATATTTAAACAACTAACTAGACTATCGCTAACAATGACTATAGCACGTTCTTAGATTGACACCATCCCCGACAATGGCGCCAAACATGGTCACGCCCATAAAAGGATATAAAAGTCACAAAAGAACTAAACTTGGGAATTGGACATTCCAACAGGCGACTAACATCTTCTCATGGTCATTCATTTACTTTAAAAAAACTAGGGAATGTATACTTGAAATGGAGTAGCACGGTATGTCCACTAAGAACTAGTTTCTAGTCACCATCTATAGAAAATAAATGCTTAACAGTAATGCAATGTAAAGCTTCTTAATTCAAACACAACTTAGCTAAAATAGAAATCATAGCATCTATTATTAAACGACAAACTGTAAACTGGCTTTATGCTGTAGGAATAGACACAGGGATGGATTCCCAATGCTACAGGAACAATACAAACCTAACTAATTAACTAAGGAAGTTGTGATCATAAATACATTCTGAATCCACAGAACAAATATTCATAAATGAAAGTCTATCTGCTCGATGCAATCCAGAGAAAATATAGCATTACACACTTCCTAGATCAAAGGATCGTTAAAGCTTCTTCCCAAAGATTCGGTCAAAGAGTTATTACTGGAACGAATTCTTCAACAGAGTTGAGATTCTTGCGCTTGATCAGCTTCTACTCCCTCCAACAATCCTGCAATAAATGACAGAGGTGAAGGAAATCATACACACAAGTGACACATTATCTATTCATTAATCACATGTTAATCCTATTCCATTATCTAAAATCATAAGAATACATCAGCTATGCGGGTGGTCAAAAAGGTAATTAATGAAGCTGTCAAGCTGTAGGAATATGGAATTCATTGCTACAAGATATTACCCAAAAAGTATTTAATCAACAAGTTTACATAGCTTTTAATAATAAAAGTAAGAGTATCAAAAGTTTTAAACTATGAGCATATTTAAGGCTCATCAGTTCGTCAAGCTATGTTCATCGAAATTGGGATGAAACCTTGCAGTTTTTTTTTTAAATTATTCATTCAAACATCTGCCCTCCCTAACATAGTTATATGTATGGGTTTTGTTCTTTGCATGAATAATTTGGTTGATGTATCTTTCGATATAAGTCACTCTGACAAGTATTTGTCTTTCCTTGCGTCCTTTATTGGTCTAGCTTATCTGATGTAATCCTATTAGAGAGACTTCATTCTATTGGGCCCAAAGTTATTCATTACTTCCGATGGTGATACTCCCATCGATGAATTCCATCGACACAACTTTCATTGATGGTGCCTTATTTTATCCACTATGTCAGTATAACTTGAGATATGTTTTCCCAACTAAATGTTATTGGTGTAAGATGTGTCGTTGGGAGTGGTTCCGCCCACAAAAGGATATGAAAATCACAGTAAAGCCTTTCCTGGGAATTGGACATTCCAACAGGTGATTAATATCTCTCTATGGATGTTCATTTACTTGTCAAACCCGGGGATGTATACTTTAAATGGCACAACACAATATATGCCCTAAGAACTGGTTTCGGTCAAAACTTAGCAGAAATAAATACTGGAAAAGAATTCTATCTACGCTACAGGAAGGTAATGCAAAGTTCTTTAACTCAACTATGATTTGATTAAAACAAAAACCATAGCAGCTACGACTGAAACACAAACTATGAACTAGCCTTATGTTGCAAGAACAGGCACAGGGATGGATTCCCTATGCTGCAGGAGCAATACAAGACTAAGTTTGTATGAAAACTTCAAAGATGTAAGCTAATTGAAGATCAATAGAAAAGAACAACTAACTAACTAGCTACAGATACTTACTAAGTGGGCCCCCTTAGCAAGCATCTACTGATTACGTAGGTGTTGAACTCAGAACTTCATTAAACTTTATTCATGAAAACAAAATAGTATACATTGCTTTGTTGATATGGAAACTAACAACAAACTTTGTTTCTTGTCAAACAGATTCTACTTTTCATTATCATACTGATTCTTACATGATATCTACTATCACTATGCTTCTATCTTACTCTAACTATCATCTCCCTTCTCACTCGCGCAGGAGGAGTACTTTATTTAAAATCAAGAGAGCAACTAACTAACCCACCCTATCAAAGAAAGACGTGGAAGTAAAGTGTATACCAGAATCAAGGAACAAACTTCATAAATGAATTTATGCGTTCAACCTGATCTAGAGAGAATCTAGCGCTCCACTCTTTCTAGATTGACTATCATTAAAAATCTTTCCCAACTATTTCGGTCAAAGAGTCTTTGCCAGAGCTTCCTCAAAGTCATGCAGGAAATAGACTTTACTGTAAGGCCAAGATCGGCTGCGCTCGACTCGATCATTCTTCAACAACCTATGAAACAAAAGGTAACAGATGCAAAAGAAAAGGTGTATGGCACATACACGATATCCATTCATTAATCACACATTTAAATCTATTTCATCATTCAAAAATTGTATGCAATATACCAGTCATTTAGGGAGTCAACGAGGCAATAAATGTAATCAAGTCAACATAATAAGCTACAAAAATATGAAAATATTTTGCTACAGGATATCCCAATAAAAAGTTTCAATAGAGTTTAAACAACCACAAAATAACAAAAGTAAAGATATTAAGAGTCCATCAGAATATCCAAATTATGAGCACATTTTAAGCTCATCATTCTGCCCCCTACTTAGCCTAATGTTGGTCCTCCAGCATTAACTTTCCTAGTAGTCTCTCTGAAATTAGTGGTTGTGGCATGACTCCAAAATGGAGTTCCAAACCTATAATAAAATCCTCTGAAAGCTTGGCACCTTTCATACCTACGGTCTTCTAAATCATCATTAAGATTTGTAGCCCGGTAAGGATAAAGGGGCCACATTAGCACAGGAGGTCTGAATGCCAATGGAAACCACAGTTCAAATCTCCTTTGAAGTCCCAATTGTATATATCTGCTTGATCGTTTAAGAGCTGCTGTGAAATTTAGGGGACTGTGAGGTTCAAACCTTCTTAGCCCAACAGTTAATCTTTCCCACCTTTTCTCACTTATGGTGTATGTCAGTCTCCAAAATGAATATGACTATTCCTGAAATTCATCATATACCTGTTTCTTGATATCAAATATTCTCTTTGGCTATAGTATTATTAATGCCATATGTTAGAGTAAACTAGGTTTTCAGCATTGCATGGGGGTTTGAACTTTGAGAGCGTAATGGAATAGGCTCAGTTTTCTCAACTTCTTCATATGTTTCCCATTGCCTGCCATAATTTGCTTCATTTGCTGCCCATGACATAAATGATCTCAAATGGATATCACAAATATATAGAAGAGGGTTTCATTCTGTTTCAGATGGAATTAAAAAGCCATGTAAATAAAATTCACAAAGAATTTCTTAACCAATTAGGGTCTGCCTAGTATGCTTCATAAAATTCTTTAGCAATGTGAAGTATAGGATCTTGATTTATAGAAATTCTCATTAATTGGAACCATAAGAACTGTTCCTTAAGGAACAAAGCATAAACTCTGGGTGGTGGTCTGCATTCCATAATCTGACTAATTACTTTTAACATTTCATCCATTTTTTCTTTCAACTCAACAATTTTCTGCTTCTGACTTTCAATTTACTTGTTTAGTTTCTTCCTTTCTACCTCCCATAGACTTTGTTGCATGTCAGTCTGGGCTATGTGTCAGAAATTCAGGGTTTGCAATGTAACTATTTCCTAGTTAGCTTTAACATATTCCATAAACTCAATCAAAAATGTCTTCTTATAAACAACAATGGCTTTACAAGTTGCAGGGAAAAATGTAGTTTCAGTAGGCACATTCAATTGTTTAGTCTGTTCCTGCTCTTGTTGCAAGCTGAATTCTTGTTGCTGCAGTGGAGAAGTGTGTGCTCTCTCTGAAAACTGCATAGCAGCAGTATCCAAGTCATCAAGACTCGGTAACCCTTGCTCATTATGCCCCATTTCCTTTGTCTCAACTTGTTCCTCTTTAGGAACAAATAAACTCTGAGCAGCATTCTGGGACACATTCTGAGAAACATCAAATTCAGACTCAACAGACCCTTCTGAAATTACAATAACCTCTGGTTGAGGTGAAGCAGAGGAGGTGTTAGATTGTTTCCTTGTGGAAACTCTTCTTTGCACTGGTGCGACTGTAGGAGGTGCTCTGGTAGCCTTCCTTTTTCTGGTCTACTTAGAGGGCTCTACCCTACTAGAGGATGATGGTGAACTGGTGTTAACAACAGGTGTTGCTGTAGGAGAGACGACTGCAAGGGAAGGTGCTATAAGAGAAGAGCATTTCCTTTTTCGAGAATGAGAGTTAGACTCTAGGGTTTGTTCAGCCCCAGATGACTCACCTGCTTTTGTTTTCCCCTTTTCTCTCTTAGTGGCAGACTTAGTTTGTACCTGAACAGAGGATTTCGGTGGCGAAGCTGCAAGACCAGGTGTAGGACCAGGTGCTATAGGAGCAGATGACCCTTTCCCTGTTCTACTAGTAGACACAATTTCTTTCTTCTTTTTCTGAGGCCATGGGGTAAGTACCCTAGGAGGTTGTGGAATTTGCAAGCTCTTTTGGGAAACGAATTGTTGCCAGGAAAGAGGTGAGACATTTCTTAAAGACCACTCAATCAGTAATTTGATAAGGCCATGGTGAGCAACAGAATTATCTTTCCCTTGTTGAGTTCCATGGGCATTTTGTTTTGGAAATTTTAACAAAAAATTTGAAACATTTACAACTAACCCATACCTCATATGACTTAATAATTTGAAATGACGAGAATGTAGGTAGGAGAAATAGCCTTTATAGGTTAAATCCCTGATTATGTAAGCAGCGTATTCTGAATAAGGAGGAGGCAATGATACCCGCTTGCATCCCTGCTTGGAGACTTCTGAAGGTCCATCAGTGGACATTGAAAACTCAGCCCTTGCAGTGGCAGCATCTGAAGAAAAATTTTCTCCAATGGCTAGAAGCCTGGTTACTTCAGCAATTTTGTCTTTAGTTGCAACAACTGTTAGACCCCATATAGTAGCTTCCCTTTCAGAAAGGGTTCTCAAAAATTCTCCAGTAGCCTCCTCATCAAAAGCATTTAAACGCAAGAAGTAGTTTAACCATCCACAGAGGCTGAATGCATGGATCGTTTGAGGATTTTGCAATAATAATTCATGAGCTATAGGCTCATGTCGCACTAGCTGACCACCCATGTTCACAGTTTTCCCTTAGCTGAACTCAATTCCCTGCTGAAAATTCAAAATTTTCCTCTCTATTTCCCTTTCTGTTTTGGTTTTTCTTCTATCGTGCCGTCACATTTCTTTCTTTTCCAAAAATAAACTTTTTGAACAAGCAGTCTTAATCCTAATTTATAAGAAAAACATGCAATAAAGAAGGACATGTGATCACATTTGGAAAGTACTGGAAAAGTATTAAAGAAAGGTTATTTGTGCAGTTATGGCAGCAGCGAAAAGATAAGTTTTAAAAGGTGGATTACCCTGCCCCCTACTTAGAGTATGACATATGTCCTCACATGTACTAAAGAATAGGCAAAGATCAGGTAATAATGATTGGTACTATCATAACAGTAAATGAATAGAATAAAATAAATTAAATATGCGATAACAAAAGATATGGCATACCTTTGATAATTGCATGTACGTGTGAAGAAAGATGACGGCGTCTACATGAGTTGATAGTTGGGAATGATATCATTATTAAGGGTGATGCAGATGGATGAGGTGGATGGGTGATGTGGGCAGATGATATGAATGGATGGAATGGATGGATGGGATGGATGGATGGGAGATAAAGAAATGAGATGGGGCAATAAATGAAAGTGGAGAAAAAGTGGTTTCCTTAAAAATAAAACCTTTATTATGAGCATGCTTTTTTCAAAATTATGGTGAAGCTATAGGAGAAGGGCTAAAGCCTTCAGCTATAGGAAGAGTAGCGGGAGGAATCGAAATGAACTGCTATATGAATTCTTCCTTTGAGACTGGTTTATGGTACAGCTAGAGTCGGTGGCCATTGACTAGCAATTTGAAGTGGACTGGATCAATTGTCACCAGTTGTATAGCTCCATTGTCGAACACATTATCAACTTCATAGGGGCCAAGTCAGCATGTTGTGAGCTTACCTTGGTTCTCTTGATATCTGGAATCATATAACAGAGCCCAATCACCAACAGAAATGTTTTTGGTTTTGATGTGTTGATCATGTCATTTCTTCCTTTGTTGTTGGATTGCTTCTGTGTGCTACAGGGCGGCTTTTCTCATTTCATCCAAAGTATTTAGCTATAGGAGACGGTCCTTCTATGCTTCAGATATTTCTATATTGAGCTCAAGAGTTGTCCTCAAAGTTTTGTGCTCAAATTCTAGGGCAACATGGCTGTTTTCTTATAAAGTAGTTCAAAAGGTGTAAACCCAGTTGTTGTCTTCAATGTAGTTTTGTAGGCCCAAACTGCTTCAGGAAGTCTATTGCTCCAATATTTCCTATGGATTTGCATTGTATTTATTAGGATCACCTTAATTTTCCTGTTTGTTACCTTCTCCTGACCATTGGCTTGAGGGTGATAGGGGCTAGACTTCCTATATTTTATTTTATAGTCATTCATTAGTGTAGTGATCAGATTCGATGTGAACTGAGCTCCCTGATCAGTTACAAGCTCTTTGGGGACACCAAATCTAGTGAAAATTTGTTCATACAGAAACTCAGCAACTTTGTTATCTCAAGCATGAGTCATAGCTTTTACCTCGACCCATTTTGTTACATAGTCCATGCAAACTAGAATGTATGACTTGTCATTTGATGGTGGATCAATTGGTCCCACAAAATCCATCCCCTATTTATCAAAAGGGGTGACTATTACATGTGGATATAGTGGCATTTCATCTGACTTGGTTGGTCTTCCCATACACTGGTATCTGTCACATTTCCTTGTATAGGCCACAACATCCTTGTGTAATGTTGGCCAGTAGTACCCTGTTGTAAGAACCTTCATTGATGTTCTTTTTGCTGCAAAATGTCCCCCACATGGTTCATCATGGCAAGCATGCAAGATATCATAAGTCTTATCTTCTCTTACACATCTTCGCATTATTTGATTAGGTCTAGTATAAAATAGGCAATTTGCAATCCATAAAAAATTAAAACTTTTCTCTATTAACAATTTCTTTTCTTTTGGAGAAAAATGTGCTAGTATTCTGCTTGCTACTAGATAATTGGCAATGTCTACATACCATGGAGTATGTGCAATAATGGAGAATAAGTGTTCATCTGGAAACCTATCATCAATGACCTCGTGTTCAGCAGGTGCAGCTGATTGAAGTCTTGATAAAAAGTCATCTACAACATTAGCTCTTCCTGGTTTGTCAATGATTGTAATGTCAAATTCTTGTAACAACAGGAGCCATCTTGCCAATCTACCAGAGATGGCAGGTTTTTTTATCAGATACTTGATTGTTACATGGTCAGTGTGGATAAATATCTGATAACCTATGACATAATGCCTAAATTTATTCAAAGCATACACTACTGCAAGCAATTCCTTTTTTGTAATAGTATAATTGAGCTTAGGACCTTGAAGGTTCTTGCTGATAAAGTAGATAGAATGTTCAATTGAATTTTTTTTTTGACTTAAAAATGCTCCTATACCAAAATCAGAGGCATCAACATGTATGTGAAAAGGTAAATTCCATTTTGGACCTTGAAGAACAGGGGCTTGAGTAAGCAAGTCCTTTAGTTGCTAGAAGGATTTTTCACAAGCTTTTGTCCACTCGAATTGAGAATCCTTAGTTAACAAGGCATAAAGTGGGCTAACAATTTTACTAAAATCTTTTATAAACCTTCTATAATACCCTGCATGGCCAAAGAAACTTCTGACATCCTTCTATTTTATAGGAGTTTGTAAATTCAGAATAACTTCAATTTTAGAATAACTGATAATATTGTGAAGTAGGCAAGATACTCCCAAGATTCAAGAGTGACAATTACATCTTCCACCATCCCATCAGATTTAACTGTGGAGCTATCTGCAAGCTGCAGAACTGTGGGTGTAGACCTAATGTTTGAAATGTTCAAGGAGTCCATAGTATGCTTTGTCATGACATTAATAGCAGCACCTAAATCAATCAAAACATTTTTTACAACTTGGCCATTTATATGTATCTGCACTACATGACTTCCAGGGTCAATATACTTTGGGATGACTACATTTCCCAACATTATATTAGCTAATTTCCCTAAGACATGAATTGTTTGAGGATCCTTTTTCTTTCGTCCAGGCTTCTTCAAACAAGCCTCTTTAATAACCTAAAATAAAGGGATTTAAATCTATACATTCTTGAGCTGATCCAGAATGTCAAAAGTGGGTTTTTTCATGGATTTAAATGCAATACTTTGCAACCTCTGAGGAAAAGGTGGTTTGTCTTGACTTTGTAAAATGGGTTCCTTAGAAATCGCATTAGTTATAGGCATATGTTTAGTAGGAACAACAGGTGCAGTAGATTCTTTAAGGGGAGAATTTGGTATTTCAGTAATTTGAGGCAGTTTTGGAGTAGGTAGACTGGTTTTAGACCTCAAATGAATATCATTTACGTTTAAGACATAAGCTTGATATTGGTTGGCTTTGGCAAGATATGTAGGCTACTATGGCTGCTGCTATTGCTTATTATTTGGATTTGGCAACGGCTGGGCAGGCATAGGCATTTGCTTTGGAGGTCCAGTATTTGTGGCAGTTGCTATAGGAGGCGGCATGAAGGCCTGTGGTTGTGGCTCTGGAAGCTACAGGAATCCAAGGGACTAGTTTTTCCATTGCTGAGGGCCTCTCCATTGAGGATTTTGCTACCAATTTCTTGAAGGTGGGGTCCATTGCCCTTGTGGTTGCTGTCAACCTCCTTGAGGAGATTGCCATTGCGGATTCTGATAATTAGGCCAACTTGGTTGAGGTGGATTCCAGGGTGATGGTGGTCCATATGCAAGTGGCCATTGGTTATTATAGCTAGAATAAGGATTACCAAAAGTTAAAGGATCTTGAGGCATACCTTGTCTTTAGGCCCATGGTCTCCTTTGTGCAACAAAGAACACTTGATCATCATCACCTTCTACTGATTTGAAGTCAGTAGGTAGTTGCTTAGCTTCCAAATTAGCCACCATCTTGCATCTACAGTCACGTTTCTTCTGTCTGCAGTATGGACAGAACTTGGCCAAAACTGCCTTAGCTTCCTCATGTTTCTTCCAAGCTTGCATAGTGTCTAGTTGTGTATCCATATTATTAATGATGTCATGTTTGAAGTTATACAACAAATTTGTTATCTCCATCAGGGAAACTCCACCACAAGAAGACTTCCCCATTGTAGCATGATGACCTCAACCTTTCTTAACTATTGCTTGAGAGTAGTTAAGACATATTTTCTTTATATCATCCCAAGGTAGTTGGGTTATATCACCTCCTCCCATCAGGTCCAGGGCATCTATATAGGCATCACTAATTCCCCTTAGAAAGAGTAGTTTCTGAGAGTCCTCGTTGAGATTATGGTTTGAGTTTCTTTTTAGTGAAAATAAAAATCTGGAAATATAATCTTCCAGACTTTCATCCTCCTTCTGCTAAATTTGGAATATGTCATCACCTTTGCTAGCAATCTTACAATATTCCTTATACTTCTCAAGGAATTTCATCTACATGGTTGCCCAACTATCAACAATGCCTCTTCCTAGACTCATGAACCATTTGAGAGCTCCCTCCTTCAAGGTGGAAGGAAATAACTTCAGTTTATGAGCATCTGTGTTGTAGTCATAACTGCAACAGAGGACATCAAACTCAAATAGAAAATTTTATGGGTCCTCCATAACCAAGCCATAAAACTTGGGAAGCAAGGAAGAGGGAATGTTTTTAAGATTGTTAGTATCTCTCTGGGGAACAATGGGAAACTCAAATGATGGAGGTGGATTAGGTGGATTATTTTCCACGTTTGCTTGCTGGAATAATAGAGCGAATGGATTTTCCTCAGGTTCATTGTCAGTTGGATCAAATGGTAGTTCAACAAATAGGTTTTCAGGGAGGAACCTTCCCAGTGTGTCTCTTCTTCTTCTATGCATGCAATATGGTGAATGGTGGTTTGAAAGATTTTGAAATTTTTTCACTAACAAATTAAACTAATGCTAAAAATGACTTTTGATGAATTCTTAGCTAGACGCCATCCCTGGCAATGGCGCCAAAAATGGTCGTGCCCACAAAAGGTTATGAAAATCATAGTAAAGCCTTTCCTGGGAATTGGAAATTCCAATAGGTGACTAATATCTCTCTATGAACATTCATTTACTTGTCAAACCAGGGGACGTATACTTTAAATGGCTCAGCACAATATATGCACTAAGAACTGGTTTCGGTCAAAACTTAGCAGAAATAAATACTGGAAAGGAATTCTATCTACACTACAGGAAGGTAATGCAAAGTTCTTTAACTCAACTATGATTTGATTAAAACAGAAACCATAATAGCTATGACTGAAACACAAACTATGAACTAGCCTTATGCTACAGGAACAGGCACATGGATGGATTCCCTATGCTGCAGGAGCAATACAAGACTGGGTTTGTATGAAAACTTCAAAGATGTAAGCTAACTGAAGATAAAAAAAAAAGAAAAACTAACTAAATAGCTACATATACTTACTAAGTGGGCCCCCTTAGCAAGCATCTACTGATTATGTAGGTGCTAAACTCATAACTTCATTAAACTTTATTCATGAAAATAGAATAGTATACATTGCTTTGTTGATATGGAAACTAACAACAAACTCTGTCTCTTTTCAAACAGATTATGCTTTTCATTATCATACTGATTCTTACAAGATATCTACTATTGATCACTATGCTTCTATCTTACTCTAACTATCATCTCCCTTCTCACTCGCATAGGAGGAGTACTTTATTTAAAATCAGGAGAGCAACTAACTAACTAACCCTATCAAAGAAAGACGTGGAAGTAAAGTGTATCCCAGAATCAAGGAACAAACTTCATAAATGAATTTATGCGTTCAACCCAATCCAAAGAGAATATAGCGCTCCACTCTTTCTAGATTCACTGTCATTAAAAATCTTTCCCAACAGTTTCGGTCAAAGAGTCTTCACCAGAGCTTCCTTGAAGTCGTACAGGAAATAGACTTTACTGCAAGGCCGAGATCGACTGCGCTCGACTTGATCATTCTTCAATAACCTGTGAAACAAAAGGAAACAGATGTGAAAGAAAAGGCGTATGGCACATACATGACATCCATTCATTAATCACACATTTAAATTTATTTCATCATTCAAAAATTGTATGCAATATACCAGTCATTTAGGGAGTCAACGGGGCAATAAATGTAATCAAGTCAACACAATAAGTTGCAAAAATATCAGAATATTTTGCTATAGGATATCCCAATAAAAGGTTTCAACACAGTTTAAACAACCACAAAATAACAAAATTAAAGATATTAAGATTCCATCAGAATATCCAAACTATGAGAACATTTTAAGCTCATCAGGGCAGTCCATTTTCTGTTGTTCTGATATCAATGTGCTCCTCCAATTAAATATATCAATGTACCTCATGTCAAAATCTTGAGTGAGTCTATCTTTTACTTTGTTAAATAACCCATCGGTAGAACAAAAAGAATGTTTCCTCGATACAAGCCTTTTATCTTCATCGGAGTAGTATATGAGATAGGAATTGTCACTTGTTAGGCTTCCGATGGCTAATGAGTATTTTGTCAGGGAAAATTTTATGAGTTATGCTAATATGCATTCCCTGTGGTGCTACATTCTCTATTTTTTCCTTTTTAATCAAAATATATAGCCCAATTTCTTTTGTTGATTGGTATGAATGCAATGTGCCTATGTCAATATTGTACAATGTGCTTCCTTGTTCACGTAGGCCATTCCTACAATATTTTTATCAGTGAAACTTGCTAGATTTTGTGTCGATATATTGTATCATGCCAATATAAACATAAAACATGATTAGGTTGACATAGATACTGCTTCACTGATATGTTATATCTCTTCAATTTTGAAATGTGTGAACAATTGGTCTTGGATACATATAGTGAGTAAATAGCTTATAAGAACAATGGTAGAAGACCCAAAAATGAAGACTTGGGAAAAAATTGCCATAGAAATTGTTGGTTACGTTTCACATGCCCTGCAATAATGCAAGTCCCAAAGCATATGGGCATAGTGTTGAAAACCCACACATGGAAAGTAGGGACCCAAATTTGTGTCTTAAGGTTGTGGAATCCCTAAAAAAACTCTCATTAACCAATCAAAAAGTAAACAATTGTCTACTAATTTGAAAGGATTAATCATAAAATCGGTTTTAATAGTTGAGACAGGTGTGAATGAAAAAATGGAAGACTTATGGTAAAATTTGAAATATGTGAAGATCTCCTTGGGAAAAAATCTAATAGTCACCTTCTTCTCTCATAGTGGAATAAAGTAAAATATGTTCTTCACATTTTACAGGAAAAAGTTAGTGTAAAGACAACATACAAGTATGTTGATGCCATCATTGAACTACACACCAAGCTCACAAATCAAAATAAGTATTGTTTCCACAATGTATAAAGCCCACCTGATTACAATTGAGTTCAAATAGAAATTAAATCAACAACTGATGATTTCCAAACAATAAATTATATTTTTGGTAAGTTGTGTATGTGAGAGAGTGAGAAAGTGTGTGTGAGAGAGAGAGAGAGACAGAAGGTCACTTTTGTGATGGATCTCTAGCAAAATATGTGTGTGCTTTCTCATATGATACCTGGGCAAATAAAAATAATAGTTAAACCCAAACCAAAAACCAAACCAACAACATATAATACATAACTATATTAATTATATCCAATGAGATTATTTTATCATCAGTGCATGAAGCAGATGAAAGGTGATTACTAGCAAAAATCCATGCACTCACTTATTCCATTGGTCACTAAATAAGAGAATCATCTATAAAATTGCTACCCAAATTGAAAGGTGCCCCTCATATGGATCAAATGGCATGTAAGCAACTAGAGATGATTATTGGGAGAAACTGCAGAATCAATAACCTACCAAACAATGGCATGACATCATCACTAACTACTCATCACATAGTGAATTGTGGATGATTTTAGCATTAACCAAATAATTACAATATTTGTATGTTTAATGATTTAATACCAGCTATGTTACAGGGCTCTCTCCTATACCCCTCATACCTGGACCTAGTTTGAACCACATACTAGTCTCAAGCCAATTCTTTTGTTGAAATGGCTGGACTCTTCTCTTTTGTTTTTGTACTACATCAGAACTTCCCAATTTTATCTAATCCAAACTCGTATATCCCTAGGCATGGGATCCATCCGTGGATAGATTCCCCTACAAAAGCTGTCATCCAGGGTAACATATGAAATGTGTTAAAAAGTAAAATAAGTATAAAGGGTAACATATTGAAGCAAAGAGAACTAATGAAAATCGTATAAGCTTAAAAGTGCATCATAATGAAATATTGAAAAGTGTATTACCTTATTGAGCTTCTCTTTTTTTCAAGAATAGTTTAATATTCTCTACTTAACAGGGCCAACCACATGATGGTGGAAGCTCATTTGGCCTCTCCCGCCCTCACATCACTCTTAATTCCCCATACCTGATCATATAACATTAATCATCCATTCATCCATTAACAACATATAACATTCATTAATTCATCCATTAATAACATATAACATTCATTCATTAACATATTCACATTCATTCATTAACATATACCATTCATTCTTTCAGTTTTTACAATCACTTTTTTTTTGTTTCTTTTTTTGTAGCTACAAAAGAAGTGGAGTATCATTTTCTAAATCATCTGCCCCCCCCCCTTCAGTTGTTCTACCATCTGTTCATGATCTTATTGTATGCCTAGTCATGTACTCATAATGTGGAGGTCGCTACAAGGGGGCATTTGCTACAATAACAAAGAAATGTTAAATTAATATGTTTTATTATTATTGTTACAAGTATTTTATTAATTAAAAGAACATTGGAGTGGTGCTCTTTACTTGATGGGGCCACATCATGTTCCTAATCTTGTCTTATAGCCTCATTCTCAACATGCTGAACATCCTCTAAATCATTTGGAGTTGAAACACAAAAGGTTACATTAATTAACACACCAATTGCAATTAAATATGTTTAAAAGAACATTAGAGTGGTCCTCTTTGCTTGATGGGCCACATCATGTTCCTTATCTTGTCTAGCTTGATCATGCTCTATATGCTCTAAAGTTGAAACATGAAAGGTTACATTAATTAATACACCAATTGCAATTAAAGATGTTTAATTGTATTAATCCATATTATGTTTTGTATAGCACATGAATACATCCAGTACTGGGATGCACACCATGACCTTGATCTGTAGGTTGTTCTCCACCCTCATCAGGTTGCAATCCAATGTCATGTGCAGTATTATCATTGCTTGCTTGTTTAAAAAAAATAGGCACATAATTACTTTATGGTGGAAATTAATATTGAATAGATTGCACAAGTATTCAATTTTAAATAAACTATATTGAGTTTATTTACATGTGTGTCAGATGCAATGGAAGCTTGTGTTTTCCCAGTCAAGAGTCTTAGGCATTCAACCACGACTCCATAGCCTTGCTGGAAGACAATCTTTAGGTTATCTTCTGTGGGCACTTTGTTGAATTCAGAGCCCTTCATTTTTGCATAAGATCATGAATTTTGCTTCTATGGTGTATAAAACCAATTTTTTTTGTAATTTGTTATTTGGATGCAATATTTCATCTATTGATACTTACAATTTGTGTGGCTAATTTCATATAACCCCTAGAGCCATGTTTGTGTTGCTTCTGTTTTTCTAGTCTTGCCTTTGTTGCCTTTGCTTTTCATTACTTTTTGTTCTTCTCTAAATGTTACCTATATTGGTCCCTCACATAATTTAGATAGGTACCAATTTTCTTAAGGACCTTGGTTTGATTAAATGTGTTATTACCGAACATCGCAACTAAATGGTTAATAAGCAGAATCTTTTAAATCTTGATTTTGGGCATTCCACCATGTACGTATGGTGGGCCTGAAGATCTCCAATGTAATATCATCTAGATGTTTATAAAAAACACCATTTATTGAAAAATGATCATGGGGTAATTAGTCTAAAAAGAGTGATCAATAAGTAAATTTCAATTGGATTATATATAATAATAATTAAACATTTTAAAGTACCTGGGACCTTCTCTATCTTTATGGGAACAAAATCCTCGGTCACCACAAATGTGACTGGGAATGTTCCCATACTAGTAATACAAGAAGATTGAGGAAATGTTACTAAAACATCACTGGTATTAGTGGCCTCTGCATCCCTAGGTACATGTCCTAATGCATGTTTTGGCACGTGTTCACTACCAGAGGGTGCACTACCCGATGCTTGCATACTATGTGTTTCCAACATTTTAGTTGACAATATAGGCATGGATGATGGGGTTGAATGATGTGATGTATGGGTAGGAAGATTAGGATTGACACTTGTACCAACCCCTACTCCATGGGTGACACCTGCAGTACCTTGATCATGGCCAACAACATCACGAGGACACAAAAAATCCTATAAAAACAACACATATTTTAGTACATGACATAAAAGAATACAAAATATAAAACCATGAATGAACTTATGTTATAATTAAAAATCTCATGACAACTTACTTACAATTTTCATGCTCTCTCACTCAATATTTTAACCCTTTCTCTTATCTCATTTTTTTGAGGCACTATGAATTACAACTAAAGAATTTCTTCATTGCATTTTTTTGGGTCTTCCTTATTATATCCAAAGAGTTTTTGGACTATGCGATGTCATCATCACATAGTAGTGAATGCACCTCCCTATGAATGCTCTCCTCTACTACTAGTGCCTTTCCTTGATCATCCGACTAGGATAAGAATATTAAAAACATTATTGAAATTAACCCAATAAACTTATGAAAAAAACATAATAATAAAAAATTTTGCTTGTATCTCATTTGTACAATTAAATTGAGGTAAACCTATTGGGTAGATGCACCTGAAGATACATCATGATCTATTCTCTAGGCTGGAGCCTTCCCCCTACGATCAATGTCCCACTGTGACAAAAATGAAATATAAAAAACATTACCAAATTGAAACTAATAGACTTACGAAAAAAACATAATAATAAAATGGTATATTCGATTCATTAATTGGAAGTTGGATAAAATGGTATATAGTATGTATGACCCCCATAGTAACTGTGTCTGTATCTATGTGATTCAAATTGTGATCAATTAGTAACTCTTCCCTTGTAGTTATTGATTTTATCACACATACAAATACACAGTTTCGCTCGCACACCTCGAATATGCAATTGGGTTGCTTATTTGTTGACCCAGGTCATGTACTATTTATAAACCCTACAATATTCCTTGATGCTTTTGGTCTTCTATCAATGTACATAGCCACTCCTTTATTTTGATCCTTATCTTTTAGTTGTATATAATTTGCTGACAATGCATACCTATGCATACTTTGTGTATATCAAACTAGCTACATCCAATCTTTGTAACTGTAACAGGGTCTGACATACCCCATCAATTTAGTAACTTTGTTGTAATAGACCTTTATGCTGTCCATGCAAAATATGCCCAAACGATGTAATGACAATGGTGTCATGCGATATATCCTCTTGTTGACACAAAAATCAATGTTTATTACGGGAAGTTCCTTGGGTACCTGTTGTTTCCGTAGATGTTTGTACCTCAAGGGCACCTCAATGTTGTCTATGCTCTCATCATCATAAGAACATGACCCCCCTTCAGCAAGAAAAAATTCCATGCGTTTATGAAATTTTCTTCTCATCTTTTGACCTCTAGTTGATCTCCCTCTTTTAGACCTACTACATGTCTTGCTTTCCTCTTCTCTTCCTGAATTTCCCTCGCTTGAGGAAGATAGATTTGACAAATACCTATTTGGTGGTACCTACACTCATAAGGATGTTGGATGAAGTTCTTTCATGGTGATGTGATCCCAAGGTATGGGGTTGGAGGATTAAAACCAAGGTTGTCATTACTAGTCAAATGCATGTGGAGGTAACAATAGTTGTGAATGTATCAATAAACCTTGTAAGGGTATGATGATCAAAGATCACTTGGTAATTATGGGAATGGTTTGTAGGGTCAGAAACCTTGTGTTTTGAAGCTTTGGGTTTTGGGAACATCATGAGGAGTCATTGTCTTGTTTCTTGGAGGTTGATTGGGTTAGTTGGTGGAAGGTTTCTATTATGTTTTGTACCTGTCTATGAAATTTTTTGGAGCACCTTCCTCAAAGACAATAGTTACTCTAAGGTAGTACTGGTGTTTCGTTAGTTAGTCTATGAAATTTTTTGTACCACCTTTGATGTGAAATAGCTGCTTGTGCAACCATTCTTTTAGTCTATTTCTAAATGGATAGACCCCTTGCCTTTAATGATTAAGCTCCATAGGTTTTTACCCCTATGGTTTTTTGGGTCCCCCAAATAAAATAATAAAAGATGGAACCTACTCAGAAGAACCCCAAAATGTATTGGAGTTTGTTTGTTTCTTAATAATCTAGTTAAAGAGGCTAATTGGGTCCCTCCCTATCCAACATTCCTTCACCATTTTCAAGACACCCACAACATCTTCAAACCATTTATACTCTTCTAGAACTTGGAAAAAAAAAGTCCACTTTCATTAGTGTTCTCTTTCGGGCTTTCCCTAGTGCTAGCATTTGTACTGTTCTTTTGGAGGTTTGGTTGAGTCAGTGAAATATTCGAAAGTTTTTAATGGCTCCTTGTCTTTTTTTCATCTCTTGTATTTGTGCAGGAGAACCTTAGCATAATTAGGCCTCTATGAAGCAATTTTTTGAAATTTCATTCAATGTTATTGTTCCTACAATTTTGTAAATCATGTTATTAGAGTCATGTTTCATATATTTGAGGTCATGTTGAGGTCATTTGGTGTTTATTGAGTCCAAAATTGCAAAATTGAAAACAATGTAAAAGGTTTTCAACTTAATCTAAAAGGCAATATGAAGAGATGAAGAGTCATTAGGGTCGGTGAGAGGCAGTTAGAAGGCTAAAATTTAGTTTTTCTTTCCTTTAAAAAGTCTCGTGTATCATTTAGAACTTTGAGGGTGGTTGAATAAAGAATAATTTTGAGGAAAATCTCTAATTTTTAATTATTTTTCTTAAGAAATCTTGCATTTCCAGGAATTGTATGGAATTGTATGGCCTTGAAGGCATGGTGGAATGGTTGGATATGGTAATAATCTCAATTACCTTCTTGTTACATCAAATTTCATGCATTTTAGTTAATATTTGTGTGTTATTATGGATTTACTTCAAACTGCTAAAACCCTTAGTTAGGGTAGCAAAGACAAATAATTATGTTTCTCCTTTATTAATTAGTGGAATCTTTTGGTTTCTTGTGAGATTATACTAATATGAATGTTCTTTCATGTTTCATTGGATTTAGGGAAAAATCATAAAGATAAGATGCGAGGGAATGAAGTTTCTTGACTGAAAAACTATGTGTACAGTCTGTGAACAAAGTAATTATGAAGGTTAAGCCCTTAGGGTTTTGTGAAAATATTTTGTAAATGGACTTTGATGCTTTGAAGAGAATATACTAGTCAAATTAAACATGTCCCAAGCACTGGACAATTGTACTCTAGTCAGGAGTTAGTAAAGCAACAAACCCTTATGCAAATCAGGCCTAATTAGGCCTAAATCTATTTGAGACAACAATATTTGAAGCTTGTGTTGTAAAAGTTTTGATACCTGTTTTGAATATGTTTTAGATCTACAAGTAGGGAATTGAAAAGTTTGGATAGACTTGTGTAATAGTGCTTGGAATGTGAATGAAGCCTTGACAAATAGGTTGGCAGACCTACAAGCATTGCAAATAAGGTATGAAGGAACCAGTGACAGTAAGAACTTTAAGGGCTTTTGATGATTAAGTGTGAGTTCTTGGTTGTTTTTGTTAAGAGATTACCAAGGTATAATTTAATCTCATTTGATATAAAGTTTTGTGTAAGCATGAAGTTAAAAAGTCCATTGCTTTGACTAATCTATCTAATAATAGCCCTATTTTGGAGACTAAAATAAAACACACAGTATATGATTTTGTTAAATTTTCAAGAATAAAGGATGGGAGATGGCTTACATTTGTTTGAAGTGAAATAGAATGGAAATTGTGTGGTCTATATTAGTCTAAATACTGTTTTGTGTTGGATTACTTTATGTTGAGTTGAAATTATGAAGTTTAGGAAATCATAAAGAGAGTTAATGGTAAAATGAAAGGGCAGATTGGGTTATTGTTTGTTTTGATCAAGATGAAGTTGACTAAAGTGTTTGAAGGTCTAGTATACATTATCTTATGGATAGGGACTAGGAATTTTTCATCGTACTCACAGACCATGTATTGTTTTTAGTCCCTTTGATCATTTGTGGACCTCAATATGTAAATTTATTTCATCAAAGTTTAGAAATTTGAACCCTAGTGAACTTCGTGTGCTGTTATGTGATGGGAATTCCTTTCAATCTTATAGTAGAAAAATAATGCTAAGATAGATACAAAAACTGTAGTTCATAGGCCAAAAGTGGCCACCCAACTGATTGAACATCTCAAAGCTTGGTTGTTCAAACTAACCAAACACTAGTACTAGGTAGTACTTGGGTTTGTCAATGGGACATTGGCTCAAATTAACCAAAATATAGCATGCAACACCTTGATAGGAAAAAATAGAGTCTAAATCACTATACTTGCAAGAAGATTTCTAAATGTGGGGGAAAAATCACTTACAATCATTTTCCCTTGGTCAATTTTCCCTTTTTGAGTGCCCTCACCTCTCACTCTGGCTTTCCTCCTACCAAATGGTTCCTAGTATTCCTCCTCGACTCAATGGCCTTGCAACACTCATTTAGTGAAGTCTCAAAACTCTCCACTTAGGGGTTGGATGTAGTGGTTCTCGGTGCAACTCTCTAGTTAGGGTCTCGGTGCAGTATGCTATGTTGTGCTCCTGCACGCATGGGGCCAAAATTTAAAATATATAGTTTATATATATGCTATGTCAACATATAGTTTATTTTATTTCTACAAAATATAATTTTTGTATGGTGGTTTGTTGAGCTTATATAGTTAGTTTTCTCTTTCTTTATATTTTTTGATGATTTATTTCCTATGACATGATTGAATTTTATCTACAGTCCTAGTGATTGTTAAAAAGGCTTATGATATGTGATGTTTTATCATGATGGATGTCCAAGAATCAGTGATTGAAATACTACTTGACTAAATATTGAGCTATCTGATATTTTGTCATTTAAACATCATGGAAGAAATGCTTGCAATCAATGTCTTATTAATGTAGCGTACAAGGTTTCTTTAGCTTCCTATTATCATCTTTATATTCAATGAGCTTTTTAAAGATCATATAAATATTCATTGCTAATGAAAATGCACAAAATCATGTGTAATAGATCCGAGGTAAGGCTTAGAGAGCCTCATCTTTTGAAACCATTAACCAAATAAATGCTAAGAACAATATATGAAAGAGATAAAGAATAAGGCAACTTGTAATTTTAGGAAGGACGAGATGCCTTTATATAACATGACCTCATGTTTGAGTCTTGAAACCCTCTCATATCATCAATGCATGTGTCTAGGCTAACCATGTCAAGTTTCACTCCATACAAGCACAAATTGAAAAAAATTCAATGTTGGCCCCATTCACATGTCACTATATGGGGTCAACATGAGGAAACACTAATTTTTTGGGAATGAAATAACCAAAGATATGATCAAATAATATCTAATCATAAATAATCATAGAGTAATTAGGATTTGATCATATGGAAATTTCTAGGAGAGCTACAATAGTTGTAACTGGATCTTGAATTAACAACATTAAAAAGCACATGAATTAATTATGTAATGGCATAAAAATTAAAAACATCATGAATTAATTATCTAACCATATAAGTAAAATATAATTCTATCAAGAAATCAATATCAAATAGATAATATAATTGCATAAATCATACATTTCAATGTCATTGATATTCTTCTTCATCCAACTCTTTGTTTGTATCATCCAATCCAAACTCAACATTGTAAGGATTGGTCATATCATCATCATCATCATTGATATTAGTTTTGATAATGTCATCATCCACACAAATATCATCTTCATGAACATTAACTCCTACATCATCATGATCTAGTTCCTCTTCTTTGACATCTTCGTCAGGCACATCATTAACTAATTGTTGATCCTAATCATCATTTACATCATCTTCTAGTTGTTTGGTATCTTCTTCTTCCACTACATTATACTTTACCGAACTTCCTCTTGGATAATGTCTAACAACAAATGACCAACCTAATTAACTTGGAACCTCTGAGTAAAATACCTGTTCATATTGGCTTGGAAGAACATAGGACTCATTTCTAGCTCGCTCGATCGACCTTGTATTATCCATGGTAAATCCATTATCATGTTCAATAATAGTTCTCTCGATATCATTTTCATTCAATCATAATTTGTACTATTAGACGACAAACAAAACTAATTTGAAGGATTTAAAATCACACTCAAGTATATCATCCAAAATCCCATAGTATCAATTTTCTAAGGCTTTTGGATGTGTTAGCTCTCAAAAATGCAGGCAAGATGCCTCAAGAGGCTGCCAATCTCTTGATACACTTTATGGTATTAGACAAGGTCAAAACAATTCAACCTTCTACTCTTTAGGTGCTGCTAAACCTAGGCGGGTGTACCTCTCTGAATGATGCAGACTTAATTTGTGATTATCTTCTCACAACAGTTTGTTCACAATGGAAATTGGAGATGAACAAATGAAATCAAACTTGAAAGCAGTGATAATATTCTAATCTAAATCCTAAAATGAAAGCTTAATTAATAGATGTAAAGAAACTGAATGAATCCAAGTGATGAAGTGTAGAGACTAGTGCCTTGTTGGGTATGTGGAGTCAAATGAGATCAAGATGAGCAACACTTCTCTGAGAAAACTCAAATTATCTAGCATATATTATGTTTACAACTTGTATAAACATGCAAGAATGTGATTACTAAGTTCTACTTGAACAATCCAAATGAATTTCTCTGATTACTGTGATTAACTAAAAGGATTTAGTCTTTACTTGAAAGAACCAATAAATCAATCACACGAGTACAAAAAATGTGCACTGATAACTTGAATACAAACTTGTTATATCAATTTAAACAATTAGAAAGAATCCATCTTGGAGACAACTTAGAAATACTTTCATTAGATTCAAAAAATAATTAGCACCAGAGAAATGCAGCAACATCAACTGACTTTCATAAATACCTCTATTCTGAAATCATGCAACAATAGTCTCTGATCTGATAATTTTACTTTACTATATCTACTTGTTGTGTATCGAATATCTAATAACTGGTGGTTATTTTGCAATTACAAGATACCTATTTATACACTAGTATTAGAAAACATATCATATTGAGCTCTCATGTCGGCCAACCATCAAATTCAGGCTCAAATTATGTCGGCCTACAACAGTCTTCAAACACTTACATGTTGGCCACAGTATTTGAATTTTTGTTATTCGTCAGTGAAACATTCCTTGAGACATCCCATTAGCTATGCCGAAGGCAATTCAATCATTAATCACTCCTTTTGTCTTATTTGCTTTAGCTGCGACTTCATCTGAGTTAGTGAGATGTCATTTAGATCTCTTTATGTTTCATCGATATGCACCTTTGCCTCCTGTATGTCGCTACAACCTCATGTTTGTTACATTGAAGTCACAGAGTATTCTTATGTTCCTTCATTGTAACACTGTGATATCGAGGAGACAATATATCGAAATCATTATGTCAAGCCGAAAGTCATTTATCATTTCCAAGTCGCCAAGATAATAGCACACTCAGGGTGACCACATGTAGATCACACAATTTTTCACCGAAGGCCCCCATCTATCTCATATGTCACTATGACAATCCAATTTTTCATGCCAACAAAGTCACCTCTGCTTTCCATTCAGCGAGACCCCGGGCACCTCACCAGGACCACACATCGAAATCAAATAAGTGACACCGAGCAATATCTTTTGTTATATTCATCTTCGCCAAGACATTTAGATTTTCTCATCAATTGAGTTCCCATGTGTATTATCTGCGAGACAAATTAGTGTCGAGGAGACCTCTTGAAGATTGAATTATGTTATACCGAAGCACCCCGAATGCCATCATAGATTGCTAAGAGAAAGCGAATCTCACATCGACAAAGGCCATCATTGTGTTCCATTTTTGAGACCCATATGTATTTGCTAAGACTTACTTCGAAGTCATCTCAGTCTCATCAAAACGGCTCATGATAGAAACTCCATGTGCAAAGTCAGCAAGACCGAAGGTCACTCACTGAGACCTTATCTCGGTAACTTTATCTCTCATCAAAAGTTGTTTGAAAGAAATCTTTTGTGCTTCGTAAGTGAGACATATACACTTCATTATGACATTTCACCAAAGACTTTCAACTCCTGCCGATAAGTAGCCTCCCACCACCGGTTAGTAAGACAAAAGATAATCGCCCAGACATAATTCCGATACCTCCAAGCTCACACCGATGAACCTCCATATATTTACTCAGGGAGACACTTCAAGCTCGATGAGATGCTACCTCGACGATAAAACTCCAGCCGATAAGTGCATCCTCAGTTGCCAAAACAACATGAATGTTATGCCGATGCCACCCACAGATGAATGTTAGTTGTTGTAACAATACAAAGGTCTTGCCGATGGACCTGCAACAGATAAATATTAGCAGAAAAACACAATGGGTCGGGGAGACCCAAACAGAGCCATGTCGATATGGACCAAAATGTGGAAAACCCAAACATAAATGATTTATGGCACAAATATGAGCCAAAATTTGAGTAAATAGATCATGAAATGAAGAAAATATGCATAAGGAAGGACTCATATGGAGACTCATGGGGTATGAAATATAGGCAAAAATCATCAAATTTTAATAGTTCCAATAGGATGTATGCCACTTCTAGATGAAAGATTAGTCACCTGAAAGACTGCAGTTATCCCAGAATCACAAGTTTTCTTTGTGTCATCCAACTTTTTGATTCAAAATTTATGACCATTGCACCACATAGCCTTGTGGTGTTTCACTTGTAATATGTCAAACATGTAAAAATTATTGCATTGTCAGTTGATAAACATATTTATTCTTGGCCGAATGTATGCAAAGAAAAAAAAACTCAACATATATATACATCAATATAATTGAAAATAATTAAATAATATGGGTGATTAATATATTTGTTAATATAAAGAATATTAATGGTACATATTTTATCCTTTATTTACTAGTGATGAACTAACAACAAAAATAGATGAAAAAAGATGACATATATGCCATACCTTAACATTCATGAAATTTCTATGTTGGATAAACCATTCATAACCTTCAAGTTCACCAGCAACAATACAATAGAGAGAAGATTTGTTTGAGAGCCTTCACAAAGGGGCTTATATACCTTCTCAAGTATAGTTAAATCATGAACATCATCAAAGTCATTTCGATCATTATGATCAGCTGCACCACTAAATGTGTTATGGATCAATGTATTTGTACCATCATCTTCAATTGTGTTTTCTGGCGCATGATCATCTTCTTCCATAGAATCATTAACTTCATCTTTGATATTCACAACTTCATGTTCCTCCACTTCCAAAACCACATTCTTTGAGCTGTGATAATCCATATCATGTGCCCTAGGGCACCCCACCTTTATAATAATGATTGACACAAATAAACCACGATCATGATCAAGTGATTTTTTATATATATAAAGAATGTTAAAATGATATAAAAATTTACAAATTCAATCAAAATAAAGACATATAATGAACAACTTACTAATGGATGATAATCATGCCCCCTTCAATGTGACTATGTTGTTTACAATGTTTCTCAGCTATTAGGATTAAAATTCTTCTTGTCTTTAAGCCCTTGCAATTATTGCAAGGACAATAACATTTCCCATCACCCTTTCTTTTCAATCTAGCCCACAATCTAGCAAGTGTCTCTTCATTTTATTTTGCACTATTATTATCTGACATGATTTTTCTTTACCAAGCTTGAATATTTGGATTTTCAAAAAATATCAAACTCACCCTCCAATAATTTTTAATCATAGAAATCTAACAAAATCTAATAGTTTTTATATTTTGCACCGAAAAAATTCAACCTATAACATCCATAAACTGTCACAAGTATAGAAAATTCGCAAGTATAGCAAAACACTATCGCAAGTAAAGATAAATTGTCGAACTCACTTTTATTTATTAAAAAAAAATCATTGGAACCTCGGCGAACGCTAACCATATACCCGTTGGCTCACAAATTAAGGAGGCTAACCATATGTCAGCCCACAAATTGATGGAAGGGGATGGTTGACTTTAAGTGTATGTCAAAATAGTTATGGAAATCATAGAGCATCGCAATTTTAACAAACGTTGGGCATAAATTTATTTTTTTTTGAAAATTTCACAATAAATACACAAGTACCCAACGATACATCTAATTATACATCTTTCGTTGGAAAGTTTCATCGTATTTTGCAGTTAAATGAGTTAGTGAATGCAAATTTCAGATTTGTGTATGGTTCCATGTGACATCTGTTACATTGAAATGCATAATTTGGCAATATGTACTTACATTCCCCATATCTTTTGCATTGATTTCATGCCATTTGGTGTGACATGGCATTCTAATGTTCAACTCTTTATTGGTTGGCACCTGACAATGCTTGCTGGTTACTTATAGCCAGCTTATCCATTTATTGGGTAATTGTCCTTCCACCTCTCTATGGTACAATTGGGAGTTGGTGTTTTTATTGCAAGATTATGTGACTGCCCCTCATATTGGCATGGTAGCAACTCTAGTTCTTTTAAAATGGAGTTTTGTTACATTACACTCATTATCTTGGCTTGTTCTTGCACTTTGAAAATGGAAAACTCCTTCAAAGTTTTGGTCCCTACTAGGTTTCATGAGATCCATGATAATCAACCACTTAACATTGAAAATATGTGAAGGAATTTTATAATTGAATTCAAGCAAATTACTAAGGAAATTCCAATTGTGCTTGGTGAGGAATGGGTAGAGTTCCATGCCATGGCACTGCCTCACGAAACTGCATCAAGATTTGTTTCAAATCTCATGGATGTTCTTTGGAGTGTCAATATGGTGAAGTTTTTAGTAGGTACATACATATTTATTCACATTTGTCCACTCTCCTCATTGCAACCTGCACTGGAAGGTTACGAAATTTTGCATGAAATGAATATTGTTGGGGGTATACTTTGTCGTCAAGATATTTTATCTCATAGGCACCTTTCTACTATGCTTTGTTCAATGGCTCATGCACTCATTGATGACTATTCTCGTGAGTTTGATCATCGTTTATTCCGATTAAGATTTCACTATGGTAATGTTGTTTGTGACAAAATTTAGAATCTTTATAATACAACACATTTTCTAATCTGCCATGCCCTCATAGAGCCTCATGAGGTTGCCTAGTTGCCTCCTCCAACAGACATTGCCTCCTTTGAGAAAAGTTCCACTTAATTCTCTCTTGCAATTGGGTTTCCTTTGATTTTCTAGGATATAGTTTTTTTATCATACTGTGGGGTTGGAATTATCTCCTGGCTATCTCCATCCATCTCTCTTTGTTTCCTTGCATTCTCGGCTAGCATTTTGTGCCCTATAGGTTGGTAGTATTCAAGTTTGGGCATTGCTGGTTTTTTGCAACCTTGATGAGATATGGTTACTCTTGGGGTTGCTCGAGGTCCATATTTGAACCTTCGCCACTCCTCTCCTTTTGTGACCTTGGTTTACTTTGGCCCATTTTGCTTGGTACCACATTTTGTGATGTATTTTGGTGTTGGCTTTTCATATGTTTTGCACCACATCTATGTTGCATCTGACTACTTGGCACCACATTATGAGATGTTCCTTGGTGCTAGGTCTTTATATGTATGGCGACACCTTTTGTGTATGGATGTATGGGCCCTCTTACTTCTCCCTGGAAGCTTAAATGTATCTCTTGTGGGAGAATTTTGTTATTCATCCTCCCATTTCCTCTACTCCTCCCTTTACAGAGATCTTCTTTGTTGAGCTCCAAAAATGTAGCACTTTGTTTTTTAATATAAGTTCAGTGGCCCTACCACTTTTATTGAAACAAAAGCAATCATATTCTTGTACATAATAGTAAAAAGAAAAAAAATACCAAAATACTAGTAAAATTGATTTTAAAAAATTCCAAAATAATAGTTTACCATCAATTTCCTAAAAATCCACCCATAACACCCCAAATTTTTTAACCAGTCACATTCAAGAGAAATATTTTTTCAAATTTCAAAAGTTAAATATTTTACATGTTCACTTTACAAATATTAAATTTTTTTTAAAATGAATAATGTTATTAGTTTTTAGTTGGTTAAAAACCAACTTATTAATAACTAATTAATCTATGGAAAGTAATAATAATATAGTATATAATATAATAAAATCAATAATATGTTATATATAAATATATAATGATATGCAATAATAGTATATATAACTAATATATAAAATATTATTATTATTTTATATTATATTATATTATATTATAAATGTTATATATATATATATATATATATATATATATATATATATATATATATATATATATATATATATATATATATATATATATATATATATATATATATATATATATATATATATATATATATATATATATATCAGATAGCCATGATAGGGTTTAGATGAACACTCATTTGTAATGGAAGACTAGTATTTGATTTTATGTCAACAAATCTTCAAATTCCCCACGTTAATGTGAACAGTGACCTGTACGCCCAGCCGTGAGACTGCCCAACCATGAGAGTGACGTGTGGTTAAAAAGTCAGAGCTTAGTGTGTTGCTCTTAAATCCAGCCGTCCTTGCGATTTAAGTTTCGCAGAGTACAAATGCTGTATAAGAATTGAGATGTTGGTGATCTCAATTCAGATTGAAACTCCGATATCGATATTCATAGAAATACAGATCCCCATTTTTTGGGAAATAAGAGTTGAGCTTCGATATCCATAGAAATACGAATTAGGCCGCAGATCCCCATTTTTGGGGAAATTAAGAGTTGAGCTTTAGGTTCGAAGCCATGGATGAGAAGTTATCCAATCCACTTCCTAAATTAGCGGATGATTTTCTAAGACACGATATTTACTTACGCTGTCAGATTTTATTAAACACAAAAGGAGCTAAACTGTTTTTTAGAATCTGAGACGAGCTTAGTGTAAACTAAAATCAGGTTTTTTGTCGGCTACTCACAGGAATATTCAAATCGGGGCTTTCTTTCTGATCCAGAACCTACAATTTATCCTGCTTCGTGCGAAATCCCGCACAATGCCTGTGAAGAGATAGCTTCCATTAATCATGTAGATTTTTTTGTTGTGAAGAAGGCCGAATGTGTGGTATATATGCATTTTTTCTGTTTTTTGTAACATAAAATAATGTTTTAATTTTCTGATTTAATATTTCTGTTCAAACCTTATTTTGCTGATGCCAATTTCTGAGTGTATCTATTGAAACATATGTTCATTTCAATAACACCCAGATTTATAACAGATTTGTTTGACCATGAATAAGCATGAAAACCACACAATAAGTACCTGATCTGCTGCTACGAGTCAGAATTAACTAATGATGCAAATACAAATGCAATGGGTTCCAAACATGCCCAACAACATATGGATGTCTGCTGTCATGAAGTAACCCCAATTCATGCAATGAAATAGCCACAAAATGCAACTATTGGATGAAGAAACAACTCTAAAACCCTACCAAAGGAGCGCACTGGCCTGCTGGTCTACTGATAGGATTTGCAACCCTAGAAATCTGAAGAATAACCTCCAACTTGCACAATTGCCCCCTTCAACTAAATGTCTAAATGCTGATAAAAAATAAAATGTGATCCTAACAAGAATCATCATTGAAGCCCATGTGAACCTCCATCATCATGAAATCTTCCATTGAAGAAGCTAAGGTTTCGTCCAATTTCTTCTATATTCATAAGGGTTTTGTCCTTATAAAAGTAGAGATAAATTCATTGATGATTCAAATGCCTTCAATTGACCTTTATATTTATATCCAACCTCCTTATGCCTCTTAATTTGACTGACCTAATTTGGGCTCCAAAATTCCAATTTAATTTTTTTTTTCTCCTTGCATTTAAATATATAAAATATATTTTTGACCTAAAGTATTAAGAAATTAAATGTTATTTTCCCTCCTTTTGAACACCAATACTAAAAATACAAAATATTATTTTTGCTTAATTTTTCTTTGTTCATTTTGAAAAGACATCACATGTTCTTACATTCCTAAAAATATACTTTTCATGCCCACTCGTAGTTCCAAATCTAATCCTCTTCTAGTTGATGTCTATGGTTTGTAAGATATTTGAATCATTAGAATTTAGACCAACATATTAGGGTTCTTCAATTTTACACGTATCTTAGGGCTAGTACTCATCCATACTTTTTTTTTTCATCAAATATAAACATTTAAACTAAGAAACCTTTTCACAAAACCTGCAAGGTATCCTACAATCACCTTAAACCACTGGACTTGTTTCATGGAATTGTTGACCTTATCTTTGACCTGAGTTTAAGGCATAGAAAACAAGGTTCCAGATGATATTTATTATCACTTCCTCGCATTCAAGAAATCTATTAGTTGAGAACTGAAATTCATGTCCTATGAAAGCAGGGAACCGAAGTAGCACTTGTCATCCTGAACACAGCAATGATAGACACTGGTGATATGTGTCATGTTGCTCCAAAGTCTACACAAAGCTATCTGATTAAAAATGATATTTTACAATCATCTATACCTATTTTATTGGTCAATTCTTTTGACTTTTGTTTGCCATGCTTAAAATTTTGCAATTACAAGTTTTGTATGTTTAGAAAGCAATTTCCCCGTTTAATACAAAAGAATTAAATTTATCTCTAGTTACACATGGAATTCGAAATCAATCATTGGCGTTCTTATATCCCATATATTATATAACCTAGCTTAATTGTCTGTCCCAGATGAGCAGTTCTATAAGCTTGAAAAGGGAACAAGCTGTTATGTTTGGTTCCCCTTTTGTTGGAGATGCTAGTCTTGGGGAAGTGATTCTTGCACCATCTGAATCAATTCCCCAGATTTTGCCTGTGATTTTGCCTCACTGGGACATCATAATAGGCAAAGCTTCCATGGTAGGATCACGTTCGCTTGATCAAGAGGCTTGCAAAACTCTTCTTAAGAATGTCCCACAACACACATCTACAATAGCAAGCAATGACAGTGGAGAATCTGGTCTTAGAAGCATGTATAGAACCATTAGTACTTACATGGTCTGTTCAATCTATGATGCGGCTTGTATTGGAGACCCTGAAGCTGTCTTGAAGATGCTCCACGCTGGAGTATATCACTGAACACCTACTTAAGTAAATCACAATGGGAATCACAAATCCCATTTCAGACTCTTCCTATGAGATGGGGGTAGCACTGCAATTGGAAGCAATGGGTATCAAGGCTCAGGTAATCTCACTATTTCTACTTATTTGTGCATAGACGATAGTCACATTGCTCAGGCTCCACAAAACATACACAAAATATTCAAACCTTAATTTAATATTTATTAAATATTAACAATGTGTAAGGTAAATGGTAAGAAATTCTCTTGTGGGCCATGTTTTGAGCCTTGCGGGAGTAAACTGTGTTAGTATTTTTGGATGATATTTCGTAATCTATCATTAGGATGATAAGGAGTAAATTGTGTTAATATTTTTGGATGATATTTCGTAATCAATCATTAGGATGATAAAAGTGACTAATTCAGTCTTCGTAATTTACAGATTGTCTTGGAAGCGAAAGTTATGTTTCAGAGAGTGTGAGTGAAAGATAACGATAACTTATAATAATAAGGAAGTGTGGGTGAAAGTTAATTATAACTTATAATAATATGATAAGGGAGTGTAGGTAAGAAATAATTATTAACTTATAATTATAAGATAAAGAGGAGAAAAAGATTGAAAATCAAAATTAAGACAAATAATAAGTTTTTTATTTAAAAGAGAAGTTAATTATAAAGAATAAGAATAATACTAAATAATGATAATCAGGTTAATGATAGTAGTAATATTTATAATAATAAAAAATACGGAGAAATGAGAGGAAAAAAGGGTGTGGATAGGTAGGACACGTGACAACAAAGGAAACCATGAAGAATTTGGAACCTCAGGATTTGGATTTAATTAGCTAATGAATGATAGGACGCCACACATTAAAACTCTATGAAGTTTAATTTTTCCAATCAGAAAAATATACAGTGCATGTGAACTATTAAGTATTTTACTATCATGCTTTTGCATGTTAGAATTTTGAGATTTTACCTTTATTTCAAGGGAGAATTTATTCAGTAATTTGGCTTTGGCTGGAGATCTCTCCTGTAAATCAATTTTTCTGAGTGTGGGAATTTAATAACTATAAGAACACATCAACAACTTAGAAATAGAATCAAAGAAATATGCTACACAGAGACCAACAGCTTGTATTTAAGATTCGCTCCCTTGCAGACCTCTACCAAACTGTATTTTATCAGTTGTCATTTGCCTTTAATTTGGCCAGATTTTGTAGCTGCTTGGTTTTTGGCACTTCTTGGGCTCAAGTTTGTCTGGACACTTACGTTGGTGACATGATTTTTATGCAGAATGTTCATGCACTTGCTCTCAAAAAGGTGGAAGAGGAGAAAGGCAGTTTTAAGATGGACATTGAAGAAGTATTTGCCACATTGAGCAAGAACCAAAATGTCATGGTAGAGTTGGAATGGCTTCAACTTTGTAAGGTCGTAGGCATCGACAGTTATGATTATTTCAAATTCCTAAACGACCAGAAGAATTTCAGAATAGAAATGCTTCGAACATCTCTGAAAACATTTGGGGATTGGATTGTTGATATGGTGGAGAAGCCTGAATTGCCCATTGACATCCAATTCCAAAATAAATGGATCAGTGCTGACACTGCATACAGAAGACTTGTGGAGTCTATGGACAGTGTAGACTACTCTGGCAAACAGAAGGCAATGACAACTATCTTTCGTAGGGGATTAGACCATACTGCCACAAAATCCTATAAAAATGGATGAATGAAAAATGACAAACTGGTATTGGAAGATATGAGAAGTTCATTTGTGGTTTTGTTTTTAATTGTTTATTAAGTTTTGGGTGTTAAAAAAAGTTTTTTTAATTCTTCTTTTATTATTGATTATAATTTTTTCTTTTACAATTTTATTCGTTGAAATATTTAAGATCTTATTTTAAAAGGGAACAAAATAGTTATTCACATTTATATAATATTTATAATTTATTATGATATCATTTAAATTTCATATTATAATTATTTTTATTTATTTTTAAATGATATAAGATTTTTTAAATTTTTTTTATACAAATAATATAATACTTACCAATTAATTTATTCTTTATATTAATATTTTTAATTAATTTTTATTTATAATATTTAATTTCTTTTACATAATAGGCCAGGGGCCCTAGCTTGGTTGGCTAAGTAATTCCGTTGCGGCTCGGCTGGCTGGTTAGGAGTTCTAGTCTCCCCCGTCCCGTGGTACCGGAGGGCGTGTCGCATTACCAGGTGCACTGCAGTTTTAAAAAAAAAAATCTTTTACATAATATTAAACACTTTAAATATCTTATTTATATTTGATTGTGAATTATTAATAATTTAATAATTTAATGTTACAATTCTAATTTTATATTTTAAAATTAAATTTTAACATTATTTTTTATTTATTTTAATTCTAACTTTATATTATTTATCATTAAGAATTTCTCATAATTTAATATTATTTTTTATTAATATTTTATCATAATATTATTTTCACCAATAGTATTTTTTAAAATCTTAGAATCTATTGTAACATTTTATTACAAATTAACTCATTATATTTTGTTATTATATAATAATACTAGTAATGTTAATAATTTTATAATTTTATTAATATTCTCCACATAATTTTATTGATATATTATTATATTATTATTAACTTTAATATTTAAACAAGTAAATATATTGTTAATAAAAATTTGTTTTCTCCTTATTACTTTTGCATTTGGTAAGATTTTATGGTATAATATTTTTACAAGATTAAAAATAATAATATAATAATTACATTGAGAGATTGTGGGTGGAGTAAGGAAAGTTTGCATCCTTGACTTAGGACTTCTTTTTGGGCTCACCTAGTAGAGGCTTGTAAAGCCCTAAGAAATCTCCAACAAGAAAAAGAGCAACATGAGGTCATTGTGGATGAGATCCATGCTTTGAGATATGAGTGTTAGCTTTTCATTGAAATGCAGTTGTGTAGGTAAGGTGTCTATTTTGGCTTCCTCTTCTCCTTGAGGCTCTTTGCAAAATTTGGTTTATGTATTGGATTTCCCCCACTTGCGACACATGGAACCCCTACGCTCACCTGTTGCAAGCAATACTCGACTCTCTCCAGAGGCAACACCAAGATGCCACATGGTGGCTTTGGTGCTAACACATAAGAAACAAACAAATCTTAAAAGTGAGTGCAAACTTTGTTACACCCCATTTCATTACTACTTATTTACTTTTACTTAGTTGGTGAAAATGCTTTAAATGATTGTATTTATGCTTTATGTGATTTGGAAGTATGAAGAATAAATGTTGACTTAATTTAATGTTATGAAATGATTGAAATATGAAAATATATGATGCAAGAGTGTTGAGAATCATGTCTCAACCTTGCAAGCTTTTTTTAGAAAATTCTAGAATTTGTTTGTGGTAGTTCTCCACATGTTTATATGTTGGAAAAAGGTGTATGATTTGTTAAAAATGTGCCTTGTCCCTATTAGAATATAGGAGGGTTGTTTTTAGAGTATAAACAACTCATTATATGAATTTAATGGGGATCTAAACTAGAGGACAAAATTATGGAGGAAAATGTTATTTTAACTTGGTTGTTTTCCCATCTTGGAGTTACAAATGACAAGTGGGTAACATGTGGCATGGTTGTTTTGCCCATGGTTTTGGCTAATGGTTTTGTAAAACCACAAATGGTTTCCAGGTTGTAAAGCACTATAAAAGGAGGGCTTGGGGAGGTTTTTGTATCATTGAGTACAGTTTGCAAGACTTAGTGTTAGAAGGAGTTTCTCAGTGTTCGAGTTTGAGTTGTGGTGATGTGCTCCTATAAGTACTTGCATTGCAAGTGTATTGTAATCTTCTTGATTTGATAATACATTGTGCGGGTTTTGGAGGGTGGGGTTTTTCTCCCGAAAGGGTTTCCCCATGGTAATTACTATGTTATGTGTTTATTGTGATATTTCATTTATGCATGTTTATTTGTCCATTGAAATAACTATAATAGTTAGTTGAATTTTCATAATCATCCTCTCAAGATTAGCATAGGAAGCATTTCCACACACCTTTGCTTCCTTACAAGTGGTATCAGAGCCTGGCCAGTTTTGGTTCTATTTGTTGGGTACATGATTTTTTGAGCTAATCAAGGTTTGAGTGGGAGCTTGTGCAGAGTATTTTATTTTCTATATTATAGGATTGTAAAGATGGCAAGCACATCAAGGAGAATTGATGTAGAGAAGTTTTCTGGCACAAAATTTGAGATGTGGAAGTTGAAGATAGAAGATCTGTTAATTGATCAAGATCTATGGGATGCGGTGGATGAGAATACGCTGAGGCCCGTAGATCCAACTTTAGCTGCACATTATGATGTAATGGATAGAAAAGCTAAAGGTCTCATAAGGTTATGTCTTGCAGACTCAATTCTGATTAATGTCCATGAAGAATCTACTGCAAAGAAGCTTTGGAAGAAGCTAAGTGAGATCTATCAAGTGAAATCACTTGTGAACACGATTTTATTGAGGAAGAAGTTGTATTCCTTGAGAATGGAAGAAGGTGGATGGATTTCTAATTATCTTGAAAGTTTTAATATGTTGGTGACTCAGTTGACCTCAGTTGGGGTGAAAATGGATGAAGAAGAAAGGTGCCAAATCTTGCTATGTTCATTGCTAGACTCATGGGACAGCCTTGTCATGGCCATAGGGAGCACTTCTGTTGTCTTGAAGATGGAGGACGTTGTTGGTTCTATACTTTCTGAGGAGATGAGAAGGAAAGTCTCTTTGAATGCCAAAGAGGCTTTGAGTGTTCAAGGAAGACCAAAAGAAAGAGGCAAGAATGAAAAGAAACATGGTCATTCTAAGTCCAAGAATAAAGGGAGATCAAAATATCCTAGTCAGTCCAAGGCAATCTACTGGAATTGTGGCAAACCTGGACACTTTCAAAAGTACTGCAAAGAGGAGAAGAAGAAGAAGAAGAAGCAAGATTCTAATTTTAAGTCTGAGAAAAAAGATTGAGATGCTTTCATCACAGCCTTGGCCACTCATGCAGGTGACAATGCATGGTTGATAGACTTAGGTGCATCTTTCCACATGACTCCTAATAGAAACTAGTTTAGTAAGTATGAAAATTTTGATGGTGCTAAGGTGTATTTGGGTGATAACTCCATTCTTGATATTGTTGGTTGTGGAAGTATTCATGTGAAATTTTTTGATTGTAGAATTAGAAGATTTGATGGTGTCTTGCATATCCCGGGACTAGCAAGAAATTTGTTATCTGTTAGAAAACTAATAGATGCGAGTGTGCTTGTATAGTTTTCTGAAGCAAGTGTGAAAATGGTGAGAGGTGCTATGGTAATAGCAAGAGGAAGCAGATTTGGTACATTGTACCAGCTTGATGCATGCAAGGTTGAGTGCAATAGTACTTCTGATAAGATTGTGAAAAGGACTACTTTGTTAGAGAAGGAGAGGGTTTCTCTTTCAATAGATGGTCGTGGTTTTTGGGTACCTAAGGGTGCTCTATCTACCAAATCAAAGTTTCCTATAGAGAAGACCATGTTATGGCACCAAAGACTTAGCCACATAGGTGAGAAGGGTCTAGGAACCCTGAAAAATGAAAACCTTGTTGATGGGTTGAATGACTGCAATCTTGAGTTCAATTTTTGTGAGCATTGTATCTATGGTAAACAAAATCATATTTAGTTTTACTCGAGTTCTCATAAGTCTTAATGTATTTTGGATCTTATCCATTTAGATGTATTTGGTCTAGTTGATGTTTCTTCTATTGGTAGATCAATTTATTATGTTTCTTTCATTGATGATTTCAGTAGAAGAACATGGGTTTATTTTCTTAGGAGTAAAGCTGAAGTTTTCAGTCGTTTCAAAGAATTTAAAGCAATGGTTGAGTTGCAGACTGGAAAGAAGATAAAGTGTTTGAGAACTGATAATGGCAGTGAATATTGCTCTAATGATTTTGACACATTTTGTAAAGATTGTGGTATTAAAAGAGAGAAGACGACTCTGTATTCTCCATAGCAGAATGGAGTTGTAGAAAGAATGAATAGGACCTTGATGGAGAAGACTAGGAGTATGCTAAGTGGAGTTGGATTGGAACAAAAGTTTTGGTCTGAAGTTGTATCCACTACCTGCTACCTAATAAACAGGTCTCCTACATCAGCTCTTGTTGATAAGATGCCAATGGAAGTGTGGTCGGGCCACAAGCCTTCACTTAGACATCTAAGAGTGTTTAGTTGTGAGGCATATGCTCATGTGCCAAAGGAGAAGCAGAAAAAATTGGACAACAAAGCTGTCAAATAGATGGAAGAAAAGAAAGATGTGATTCAACTACCTACTACACTTGAGAAAGTTGAATCAAGGCCCTTAGAAAGATAAGAAGTCAAGGAGAGCTCTATGAGTTCTAAATCATTAAAGGAAGAGGGAGAACTTGGACCTGAACCTGAACCAAATCTTGTTCGAAGGTCTAGTAGACAAAGGAAAGCACTAGAAAGGTATGGATATTCTCCTAATGATTGGAGGTGTATATTTTCTTTGAATGCTAATATTGATGAACCGAGATCTGTAGCAGAGGCTCTTGGTATGAATGATTCAAAGTGCTACAAAAATAGCCATGGAAGAAGAGATGGTAGCTCTTAAGAAGAATGACACATGGGACCTTGTACCATTTCCTAAAGGATGGAAGCCTGTTGGTTGTAAATGGGTGTTCAAAAGGAAGATGGGTTTACATGGAAGCATTGAGAAGTGTAAAGCATGTTTGGTTGCAAAAGGTTACTCCCAGGTTGCAGGAGTTGATTATGGTGAAATTTTTTCTCCTGTAGAAAAAATGACATCCATTTGATTTTTACTTTCTATTGCAGCTGCTTATGATCTAGAGGTTGAGCAGATGGATGTGAAAACAACTTTCCTTCATGGAGATTTGGAGGAAGAAATTTATATGACACAGCCAGAGCACTTTGTGGTGAAAGGTAAAATTCATTTGGTCTGTAAGTTGAAGAAATCCTTGTATGGTTTAAAAAAAAGTCCTAGGATGTGGTACCAGAATTTTGATACATATGTTTTGAGTTTGGGATTTGTGTGATCTAAATCTGATCACTATATATATTACAAGTCTAATGGTGATTATTTCCTGATTATTGCCTTATATGTTGATGAAATGTTGTTTATTGGCAAAGGAAAAGGTTTGATTGCAAAATTAAAATCTCAGCTCTCAACAAAGTTTTAAATGAAAGATCTTGGTGCAACAAAGCATATTCTAGGAATGGATATTATAAGAGATAGGAAAAACAGAAAGTTTTGGCTAGGCCAAAGTAAGTATGTTGGTACTATTTTGAGAAGATTCAATATGCATGATTCCAGACCATTGAGTGTTCCTATTACTATGGGAACAAAGCTTTCTAGCTCACAGTGTCCTACATCCCCATTGGAGATGGAATAGATGAGTCGAGTACCATATCAGAGTGCTATTGGAAGTTTGATGTATGCTATGGTCTATACAAGACCAAACATTGCCCAAGCAGTGGGAGTACTTTCCCGTTACATGTCTAATCTAGGAAGAGCACATTGGGATGCAGTAAAAAGAGTTTTTAGATACTTGTGGGGTACCTCAGAGTACTCTATATGTTTTCATGGAATAGGAAACGAGCATTCCTTGGATATTCAAGGCTACAAGGATTCAAACTGGGTCAGTGATGTTGATAGAAGAAGATCCACTAGTGCATATGTGTTTACATTATTTGGTGGTTCAATCAGTTGGATAAGAAAGTGACAAGATGTGGTCGCTTTATCCACTACAGAGGCAGAGTAGATGGTAGCTACTCATGCCTGTAAGGAAGCCATCTAGCTAAAGAGATTGTGTTCAGATATAGAGTTCAAATAGGGTGCAGTGACAATTTATATGACAGTTAGAGTGCAATTTGCCTAGCGAAGAACTCAAAATTTCATGCCAGGACCAAGCACATTGATGTACAATATCATTTTGTGAGAGATATGGTCGAGGACGGCAAGGTGAAGCTGGATAAGGTGGAGACTTTGGTGAATGTTGTTGATGCATTAACTAAGCCCATGAGCACAGAGAAATTCAGATGGTGTTCAGAGTCTATGGGGCTCTCAACCCCTAGTAATTAAGTCCATGACACTTTGGATCCCCTGACTCTTGCAAGGTGTTCGACAAGTGGGAGAATGTTGAGAATCGTGTCTCAACCTTGCAAGCTTTTTTCAGAAAATTCTAGAATTTGTTTGTGGTAGTTCTCCACATGTTTATGTGTTGGAAAAAGGTGTATGAGTTGTTAAAAATGTGCCTTGTCCCTATTAGAATATAGGAGGGTTGTTTCTAGAGTATAAACAACTCATTGTATGAATTTAATGGGGGTCTAAACTAGAGGACAAAATTATGGAGGAAAATGTTATTTTAACTTGGTTGTTTTCCCATCTTGGAGTTACAAATGACAAGTGGGTAACATGTGGCATGGTTTTTTTTCCCATGGTTTTTGCTCATGGTTTTGTAAAACCAAAAATGGTTTCCAGGTTGTAAATCACTATAAAAGGAGGTCTTGGGGAGGTGTTTGTATCATTGAGTTTAGTTTGCAAGACTAAGTGCTAGAAGGAGTTTCTCTGTGTCTGAGTTCGAGTTGTGGTGATGCGCTCCTATAAGAACTTGCATTACAAGTGTATTGTAATCTTCTTGATTTGATAATACATTGTGCAGGTTTTGGAGGGTGGGGTTTTTCTCCTGAAAGGGTTTCCCCATGGTAATTACTGTGTTATGTGTTTATTGTGATATTTCATTTATGCATGTTTATTTTTCCATTGAAATGTCTATAATAGTTAGTTGAATTTGCATAATCATCCTCTCAAGATTAGCGTAGGAAGTGATTCCGCGCACCTTTTCTTCCTTACAAAGAGAATGTATTGTTTTTAGGTAACTACTATTGCAAAGTGTAAAGTTGGAAGCATTAATAAAATCAATTCTCTTGAAGAGTGGGAAGTATCACTCAGGGAGAAGAATTTGGTCTGGTAACCTCTGATAAAGACCTAAATTTAGCTTTCACACACACACATCTAGTTTGTTCAAGTTGGGATAACAACTTGGGAAATAGTAAGTTACCTTTAGTTTTGCTTGTGGTTCGTTGTGATGTCTTTTTCTAGGAGTTTAAGTTTTGAGTCTCTTTGTAATGTGTACGGTCTTCCTTATATGTTTTTATTTAATCGATGGGATGTATACATAAAATGTATATATATGTATGTGTGAATGATAAACTCATACACATGAGTAAATGCATGCATGAGTATACATAGATGTATCTACACATACTAAGAAACAAATTACCTATATGCATGGGAATATTGATCAAATAAGGTGGCATAAATATATACATTTTGTGTATATATATCGATCAATATGAGTATATGTGTAAACATCAAGCAAGGTATATCTATGTATATAGTATATGAGTAGATACATATTGTGTGCGTGATTTTATGTATATTAAATGTAGATTAAAAGTGAATCAAACACACCGATGAAACTTTGTATCAAAGCATAAAATAAATGAAGAGAAAATAAGCTTCGTTTATGCTTCAAAAATGTTCCATTTTCCTCTAATCTCTAGTTTATTCATTAATTCCAGCTTGCTCTTAGATCATGTGCTAGGCTCAACAAATGGTCTTGATAGTGAATGAGATTGAAGATGATGATTGAATGCATGCTATTACTATGTGATTAATATGCTTAAACTAAAGATGATTGCTATTAAAGAAACTAGAATGTAAGATTACGAAATGCTATGAATGTTAAAGCTAATAGCGATAATGCTAAAAAGCTAATCGCTTGAATGCAACTAATCTCTAATAGAACCAATGCTTGGATTTGCAGGGGTATTTATAGAGTTTTTGAAAGCTTCTGATTAGCTGCAGATGATCAATGGCCGTTAAAATTCCTGGCAGATCGAATGGTGTACGATGAAAAGGATGGAGAGAAAATCAGATGGAAGATAGAAAATAAGATTTATTTCCTCTTTCATTTTTTCATGAGAGATGATAAAGATGAATTGAAAAAAACATCTTTTTGTGAGATTGTGAATTTTTTTTGAAGATAAATAATTAATTTATTAAATTCATTATTCATTTATTGGTGACATGGAAGATTTTCTTAATTAAATAAAGATTTGGAGAAAATGGAAGGTTCTTAATTAAATAAAATATTTAATTAAGATTTGGAAAGTGACATGTGGAAAAATGATAAAGATGAATTTTAAAAATCATCTTTTTGTGAGATTGAGAAAATATTTTGAAGATAAATTAAATTCATTATTCATTTTTTGGTGATATGGAAGATTTTCTTAATTAAATAAAGATTTCGATAAAATGGAAGATTCTTAATTAAATAAAATATTTAATTAAGATTTGTAAAGTGACGTGTGGAATTAATTAAATAAGAATATTTAATTAATATTTGATTTAGAAGAAAGGGAATTAAATTCAATTAAATCAAATATTTTTATTAAACTTAAATGTGATGATTATTTAAATAAACAATGATATTTAATTAATTAAGTGGACTTAAGAAAGTGTTAATTAAATAAAATGAATTTATTTAATTAAAGTGGAAGAATAAAGTAGGTGAATGATATAAATAAATAAATAAAATTTATTTATATGTAGAGGAATTAAGAAAGAATTAATTAAATAATAAATATTTAGTTAAATGTGAGGATTAAATGATATGACTATTTTTATGCATATACATTTTTCCCCTCTTTGAAGTGATGTGTGAAAACACATTGCTTCAAAGAAAAATATTTGAGATTTTGAAATTTTTTAGTATTTCTGCTTTTGAAAAATTTGCCCTGATCGAAAAATTTGATTGATATTGGTGTATGCCCCCTTAGGAGGTAAATCATAGATTATGATATGAGTTTTGACAATTTTTGAAAAAAATGATTTGATGATGAAATTCTGACGTCGACATTCATTCAATGATTTAGCTTTCAAAAAATGATGTATAAAGATTCCCTTGTTGAAATGACACCCCTTTTGATGGAAATGACGATGATTTCTTTTTGTTGTATTTCCCTAGTCAAAAGATGAGTGAACTTTCCTTATCATCATGCTGATTTGATTGAATTGATAGAATAATTGATAAATTTGCTTTCTGAAAAGAAAAAAATAGTATATTTGACAACTGATAAATTTTCTTCCTAAAGAGAAAACAAATAGTAATGATAGAAACATATTTGTATTCGATGTTGAACTACAAATAGGAAAATGATGTGATGTTTAATAGATCCATCTTGATGAAGATAGATAGTAAAGATTTCATTGGATGTCTGATAAATCCATCTTGATGAAGATAGATAGTAAAGATTTGATTTGATGTCTAATAAATCCATCTTGATGAAGATAGATAGTAAAGATTTGATTTGATGTCTGATAAATTTATCTTAATGAAGATAGATAGTAAAGATTTGATTTGATGTCTGATAAATCCATCTTGATGAAGATAGATAGTAAAGATTTGTTTTGATGTCTTATAAATTTGCTTTCATTGAAAAAAAAAATAAATAGTAAATGAGGATTGATAGATTGATTTGAGATTCTGAAAGATAGAGGGCATGATTGCATGATATGAGGCATTGATAGATAAATCACATGATATGAGTCATTGATAAATAGAGAGATTCTGATTGACCTTTGCACCGTCAAGGTGTGTCAGGACCATGTAGAAATCTTGGGGTAGGAGGTATAGGAGGTAGTGGACTTCCACCATAGAGGCCAACTCCATCAGGGGGCACTAGTAGTTAGAGTTATAAGACTTATTATTGATTCATTCACACATCTTGATGTATTTTATTTCTGGAGCGTGTACTTTACTTTGGTCATATCTCCTATATCTCTCTTTGGACTTTTTACCTTCATTATACATTGGACATTTTTATTATTTTTGATGAGCAATGATATGTAGTGGTGATTATTTTTGATGATGTGATGTGCATTTATGAGATGATGATGTGATATGCATTTATTTCTGCATGATGTGATATGGATTTTGATATGCATTTTAATGATTTGATGACTAATATGATATGCGGGATGATTTGATATGATGTTTATATGATGATGATGAAAAATGATTTATGATGTGTACTAATGATGTCAGACAGGTGGATGATGATGATAAAAAATGCAATGTGTTGAAATGATATGATATATGATATGAAATGTTATGAAAATGTATGTAATAATGTGAAAATGGAAATGTATGAATGTACACTTTTTTAATTTTTTTTTTTTGGATGATGATTGTGTAATGAATAATGATGTGATGAAAAATGAATGGATTTGTTGTAAATGATAAGGTGATATGATATGAATGTTGTGAAATGAATCATTAATGATATGAATGATTTGATATAAAATGAAATGTATGTGATGTGATATGAGAATATGTGATGAATGATGTAATAGGAATGATATGAAATAGATAAATGATAGAATGGTATGAAGATGAATGTCAAAATGTCCTCCACAAACTATCCAAAGAGACATAATAGCCATTGATGTCTTGATTTAGCCTTTGAAACCCTTGACACGAATCCATTATGCAAATATGTACAATGATCTAAATGAAATGAAACTTTAAAAAGATAATCCATTTGTTGAGCCAATTGCTAGGCATATTTGATCCCTTGCATGATCATACTCTCCAAAATCTAGCCCCAACCAACTAACAGTCCCTTCGACCTACAGTCGGGACATAGAAATCCTCCAATGAATCCAGTAAGAACACAAGGTAGTGGCACATATGAATCAACCATCTCTATCCATGGAATCTCATATCCACAAGTTTGATGATTAGCAAAGACTCTCCTCGGTGCATCAGTACCCTGCTGCTTTGTCTGATCGTAAAAAACCAACTCCCCAAACATTGGAATCCTAAAAATACGATAAACATCCTTTGGAGTGACTATCATCTCACTAGTGGCTAAACAAAATTTGTTGTGGTGACTGTACCACCTCTCAGACAAAGCAGTCAAAGGTCCCTTGTTAATCCTATATTGGGGCATATCAATTAGAGAAGTCAATCTGCTTCGGGAAATCACATCCAAATCAGCTTGCACTAGCTGTGGAATCAATTCCCAAGTCTTCGAGAATCACTCCCAAGACTGAACAACTCTTGAAGGCTCCTATCATCAATAACATATCACAAATCATCAATCTTATCAATCAATCTATCAATCTAATAAGCTCTAATGAGATTTCAATCAAATATCATGAGCATCTATCATTGATCCTCACATATCATGAGGTGAATCAGCATCATACTATCATTGATTATCACCTATCATGAGATCAATCATCATCTAATCTATCAACATCAAAACATTGGATGATGCAATCAATAATTATCAAAATAAAGTAGTCTAATGAAAATTTCATTAATCTGGCCTAAATGTGCTGAAACAGTAAATCTCCGATAGGATAGACCAATATCTTGTTGGAGTATTGAAGAGACTCACCACCAAGTCTTGCTAAAATCCACCTATTAGCCCAATGAAGACCTTCAATTGACATAGACTCACTCTACCTTTTATCATCTGTTTCTATCGCCATGTCAAAGGGACTTCATATGTCATCCTACAAAAAAATGAACCTCCCTCTAATGTGAATTATTTGTGATCGTTACCACATATGGAATCCCAATGTCTTGGAAATTTAATGGCTTTGTTTTTGGCTACTACAGTCACATTTCTTGAATATGCTAGTTGGAGATTCAATTTTCAAAGTAGTTTGAATGTTAATGTGTCTTTGGTATTCGTGTCCAAACATGTGCTTATTCCACAACTTGCAAGTTTTATGCTAATCTTGGTAGTAGCTTATTTAAATACTTTGATGCTTAACAATTGCCATCATTCTTTCTTGGTGATTGACTTGTTATATGTGATATTTCAAATCATAATCAAATCTCTTATATGGCGTGAAACCAACATATTAACTTTAGGTGATATTGTAGGTTTTGTACTAATCTTAGCGGTGGCCTATTTAAATACTTTGATCCTTGACAGTTGGTATTGTTCTTTCTTGGTGATTGACTTCTTATATGTGATATTTCAAATCATAATCAAATCTCTTATATGGTGTGGACGGGCTAAGGTTCAACCTTTTCCTTGTGCCCATCGTTTCCTTGTTGTAGTCTATGGACTTGAAGTTGCTAAAAATGAGGATTTCTACTTGAGGCAGGGTGTGGTTTGTAGGTTTAATGGCTTGTGGCCCTCCCTTCTAGATCCCCATGAGTGGGTTTCTGTTTCCTAGAAGCTTATTGTCTCTAGGAAAATTGAGCTCTATCCTAGCACTAGGGGATTTTTTTGTTGCTACCTTTACCTCCCCTATGGAGAGGGACTATGTTGGATAGGGGATGGATGTGGGCTATTCATTCGCTCTCCATCAGGCCTTGGTCTCTCTTTTTCAAACCTTTAACTGAGTCGTTGAATATTATCCCTGTTTGGGTCCATCTACTAAATCTCCCTCTCTAATTTTGGGAGCATTCTTGTTTTGAAGCTATTGGAAACTCCATTGGATGCTTTCTAAATGTGGACTCTACGTCTTGAGATCTAGGGAAGACTATGGTGACTCATATTTTGGTTGATTTGGAAATCTCCAAACCTCTCCATGGTGATATGGTTTTAATGGTAGGGGACAAACCTTGGACACAGGTGTTGGACTATGAGGGCTTCCCCTTTATGTGTAGGAGGTGTTTCTCCACTAGTCATTTGTCCTCTAGTTGTCCTCTTGCTTGTTGGAAAGGCACCACTACTTGGTGGAAGGATGCTCTCTTGGACCACCTCACAGTTGGTTCTCCCTCTTCAGATGATTCCTTTGAGGAGGGCGACCCTTATGCTCCCTTGGTGTCTGAGCCCTTGCAAGCACCTTTTCTTGATGTCCCTTCTATGGAACCCTTTTTGCCTTGATCTATTGTCATGGTCTTGGTGGAACCTTCTTGTCCCTCGTTGATCTACTCAACTGATCCTTTGTTAGCTCTTGTCTCCTCATCTACATTGACTGCTCCCTCACTACGTGGTTGCTCCTTGCCTAGGGTGGTTGTTGAGGATCTGCTCCTCTCACCTCACTCGATGGATTTCTATTTCAAGTCTTCTTGGTTTGTTGTGTCAAGGAAGAAGGGACTCCCAAAATTCGTTGCTTCTTTGTTGCCTCAATCTTTGGGAGTCAAATTTGTCCCCTCAGGTTCTAGGGTTGTGTAGTCTTTGTTTGTTGTTTTATAGTTGTTGGTCAGATGTATATGTCATACATATGTTTATATGGAAAACTTTGATATGGATAAGAAATCTTAAAAAAATTAGTTTGTGTAAGGTAGAGAGGTTCACCAAATATAAGCTAATTAAATAAGTGTAATTAATTAAATGCAAATCAACACATTATATAATGATAGTTGAAACTAATAAATCATATTATTGTACTAACTACTTTAAAACAAGAGTTGCAAAGTAGTGAAGTTCTCGCCAGAAACTTTTAGAATAGTTTTGTTTGTATTTGTTGAGTTTGTTGTGTTTTAGAAACAATTGGTAAAGATAAAGAAATTGTCACCTAATTAAGAATTTTATCATTGATAGAGTCAACTTAGTCTTCCATTAGAAAAGGACCCTTATAACAAAATAATTTTTCTCACTTTAAGATTCTGAGATGTGGTTGTGTTTTTAGGCCATGAAGAAAGTGTAATTTATATGTTGCCAACATTATGTAAATATTTATAATTTCAAAGATTTCCTTAACCATTCAACATACATGATAAAAATAGTTTTTTTCTTAAATTCTCTTTACATTTCATTTTTTGTTATTTTTGCTGTAGCATTTAGATGGGTAGTTTTCTAGTTGAAAATGATTTTTTGAGAAAAGAGCATTTAAAAAAGAAGCTAAGTTGATCTTAAAACTAATCCAAATGTTAACCCAGAAGTGGGGTAGATATGCAAAAAACAATTGAATTTAACCAAAATTATTATCAAATGCTTAAGAAAAGGTTAAATTTGAAAAAAGTGCATTTTTGAAATGAATGATCTAAATTTTGGTAAAAAATAGTACATATCAAAAGAAAATTCAATCAAATTGTTTTAAAAAATCAAAATAACAATAAATTTGAGAGAAAAATGTATTTGACATAACCAAAATGATAAAAATAAATTAAAAAATGAAGCAACATTGAGTTTGAGAGTCAAGCATAGTTGAATTTTAACACCAACTAGTTAATTTCAAAATTATACTAAATTTGAGACAAAAAATACTTGAATATAACCAAGAAATTACAAAAGCATTATGTTTGAAAAAATAGTAAGTTTGACATGCCCAAAACTTTAGAGCAAAAAATCATGAATTCAACCAAAACATTACGATACAAGAATTATAGTAAAAGTGTTTAATTTTGAAATAAAATTTTAGTGTTGACTTTCCCGAACAACAAAAAGAATGTTTTAACCCAAGCTCAAACAACAAAGTCAAGGCGAAAATCAAGTCTCTAAGTAAAACAACAAAGAATCTCAACATTTCCAGAAGACAAAAAAGATACATTTCGAAACAAATACAAACTTGCATGCATGAACCTGACCTAAAATTTAAAATGAAAAGTACTCATTTCTAGTTATATAGGAAATTTAAAATTGAATGATTTATTTAGACATAGATATTTTTTTATCTCAATCCAAAAATATATTAGTTAAAATTTTATTTTATAAAGGAATTTAGCATTTATTGACAAAGTAGATAGATTTAGTAAATTTATTTTGTAAATAAAATAGATCAAACTAATTTATCATTTAATTGAGTATTAGCAAAAATAATATAGTTTAATTATTAAAATAATCAAATTATTTTAAAGGTAATTATATCAAAATTATGTAGAAATTAATTATTTTCATATTGTATTGTTTTAAAGAAAATTAGTTTAGTTCAATTTATCAAATTTCAAAAGAAATTAGTATTAATTGATTTTATATTACAAAAATAGATTTCAAGAAATGTATTTTAATTTATCAAAGGAAAAAAAAATCATTAAATAGCTCTAAAGTAAAAAGTAAAATAACTCTTAAGTAAATAAAATAATGTAAGAGTGATAAAATAACCTAATTATAATATTAATTGAATTTTATTTACAACTTTTATCATTTTTTTGAATTTTATTTACTTTTTTAAAGAGAATACCTATTAACGCACCAAAAATATATGTCATCACCATGTTTAAAAATAGTAAAAAAATAACAGTAATTAATTTTTAACAATACATTGGTAGCTATCTTGACTTAATTACATATCTAATAAGAAGACAATCAAAGAAAAATATAGAACTATGGAAGAGTTAGATTAAATGACAAAATCAATATTCAAAAAATCATTTGATTTGAAATATCCTAGGCAATTGCTTTAACTTTTTCTTGTATTGGGAAGATAAACATTGGGGATATTTTTGTAGACCCTAAGTATTTGGATCAAGAATCATTCCTTTAGTTTAGTTTTGTGAAATTTATCTTTCATCAATTCAATTTTTTTTTTGCAAAAATTCATAAATTTATAAATGGATTTCAATGTTAAAGTGAAAGTGTGTATGGAAAAAAATAAAACAATTGTCATCATATTTATCATTTTCCCATCATCAAGCTAACTATTTATATTGTTCCTATAATAGTTATGGCAGGTTGAATATTGGCGTGCTTAGAAAGTGCCTCAACACATTCTTGTTGATCCATGTTAAATAACAAACACTTTTTAATCAAGTGCTGAACCTACACAAACACCATGCATCTTTATAATCCAAAGTAAATGGAAGTTAAGTGCTTGAACAATTGAATACATGAAGTAGATGGTGAGATCCTCTATAGGTGCTGCCATTTTAAAAGATGGGGGTTGGTAGTACATACCTGTTAGTGAGTAAAAAGAACTAAACCGCTTTAGTATATGAGCATCGTAAGCATGAGAAGGAAGCACGTTTGGTCCTGTAGAAAGCATATACATTCTTCTGTGTGTGGAGAGAAGGATAATTTGGAAAACAAGATAATGGATTGGACCAAAGGGTCCCTGTTTTAGAAAAGTCTATGTATGAAATAATGAGAGCATTTTGCTTAAACATGTTTTTTTGCTTTAATTTGAGTGGAGTGATGTTATGAAAATTTTTATTAGTTCCAGGAACTATAGGCACCACCAAAATTTAACTAGTTATTAATAACTCTCAAATTTTATAACAAAATATATTTCAAAAATCAATTCTCTTGAATCTAATTAGTACAAAATTTTCACTCAATAAGTGATTTTGGCGATTCCATGGAATGGTGGGTAATAAAAAAATATTCAACTAGGAAAAAATTTAAACTCTTCAAAATTTATTTACTTGTTATATTTTCCATTCTATTAAATTCAAATATATAAAATAATCTAATAACAAATTCAAATAAATAATATATACACTATATAATACATATGTAACATATATAATATCTAATATATAATTTTAACATCATTATAATATTATAATATATATACAATATATATAATATATATGTAACATATATACCATCTAAAATATAATTTAATATATTAGATACATCTATGAAATCAATTACCTTAAATATTTTAGTGAACTATAATCCTAATCATAATTTAATCAAAAAATTACAATTGTGTCAAGGAATCAGGATTCCACTCTCTATGAAATTTTTAGGATCACCTTCCTCAAAAACAATAGTTCCTCTGAGGTAGTACTAGTGTCTGGTTAGTTAGTCTATGAAGTTTTTTGGACCACCTTTGATGTGAAATAGCCGATCGTGCAACCATCCTTTCAATCTATTTCTAAATGGATAGACCCCTTGCCTTTAATGATTAAGCTCCACAGGTTTTTACCCCTATGCTTTCTTGGGTCCCCCAAATAAAATAATGAAAGATGGAACCTACTTAGAAGAACCCCAAAATGTATTGGAGTTTGTTTGTTTCTTAATAATCTAGTTAAAGAGGCTAATTGGGTCCCTCCCTATCCAACATTCCTTCACCATTTTCTAGATACCCACAACATTTTCAAACCATTTATACTCTTCTGGAACTTGGGAAAAAAAAGTCCACTTTCATTAGTGTTCTCTTTCGGGTTTTCCCTAGTGCTAGCATTTGTACTGTTCTTTTGGAGGTTTGGTTGAGTCAATGAAATATTTGAAAGTTTTTAATGGCTCCTTGTCTTTTTTTCATCTCTTGTATTGGTGCAGGAGAACCTTGGAATAATTAGGCCTCTATGAAGCAATGTTTTGAAATTTGATTCAATGTTATTGTTCCTACTTTGTAAATCATGTTATTAGAGTCATGTTTCATATATTTGAGGTCATGTTGAGGTCATTTGGTGTTTATTGAGTCCAAAAGTGCAAAAATGAAAACAATGTAAAAAGTTGTCAACTTAATCTAAAAGGCAATATGAAGAGATGAAGAGTCATTAGGGTCAGTTAGAGGTAGTTAGAAGGCTAAAATTCAGTTGTTTTTCCTTTAAAAAGGCTCTTGTATCATTTAGAACTTTGAGGGTGGTTGAATAAAGAATAAGTTTAAGGAAAATCTCAAATTTTTAATCATTTTTCTTAAGAAATCTTGCATTTCCAGTCATTGTATGGCCTCTGTGGCATGGAAGAATGGTTGGATATGGTAATAATCTCAATCACCTTCTTGTTACATCAAATTTCATGCATTTTAGTTAATATTTGTTTGAGTTATTATGGATTTACTTCAAACTGCTAAAACCCTTAGTTAGGGTAGCAAAGACAAATAATTATGTTTCTCCTTTATTAATTAGTGGAATCTTCTAGTTTCTTGTGAGATTATCCTACTATGAATGTTCTTTCATGTTTCAGTGGATTTAGGGAAAAATCATAAAGATAAGATGCGAGGGAATGAAGTTTCTTGACTGAAAAGCTGTGTGTACAATCTGTGAACAAAGTAATTATGAAGGTTAAGCCCTTAGGGTTTTGTGAAAATATTTTGTAAATGGACTTTGATGCTTTGAAGAGAATATACTAGTCAAACTAAACATGTCCCAAGCACTGGACAAGTGTACTTTGGTCAGAAGTTAGTAAAGCAACAAACCCTTATGCAAATCAGGCCTAATTAGGCCTAAATCTATTTGAGACAACAATATTTAAAGCTTTTGTTGTAAAAGTTTTGATACCCATTTTGAATATGTTTTAGATCTGCAAGGAGGGAATTGAAATGTTTGGACAGACTTGTGTAATAGTGCTTGGAATGTGAATGAAGCCTTGACAAATAGGTTGGCAGACCTACAAGCATTGCAAATAAGGTATGAAGGAACCAGTGATAGTAAGAACTTTAAGGGCTTTTGATGATTAAGTGTGAGTTCTTGGTTGTTTTTGTTAAGATATTACCAAGGTATAATTTAATCTCATTTGATATAAAGTTTGGTGTAAGCATGAAGTTAAAAAGTCCATTGCTTTGACTAATCTGTCTAATAATAGCCCTATTTTGGAGACTAAAATGAAATACATAGTATATGATTTTGTTAAATTGTCGAGAATAAAGGATGGGAAATGGCTTACATTTGTTTGAAGTGAAATAGAATGGAAATTGTGTGGTCTATATTAGTCTAAATACTATTTTGTGTCAGATTACTTTATGTTGAGTTGAAATTGTGAAGTTTAGGACAGTCATAAAGAGAGTTAATGGTAAAATGAAAGGGCAGACTGGGTAATTGTTTATTTTTATCAAGATGAAGTTGACTAAGGTGTTTGAAGGTATAGTAATGGTTTGGAGCTATAAAGAAAAAGTTGAGTGTTTGTGAAGGGAAATATAGTTGAATAAGTGGTGTCAAAAGAAGGAAAGTTCAAGATTGTTTGTGACTTGTCAAATGAGATTGTGTGAGTTTGTTTCTGTTGATGTGTTTTTTATGCACTTTTCAACACATGCAGTGCGTAGGTGCACTACCTCTCTTGAAAGACAGCCTTCCATAATTGGATTGCAGAACACTATCCCAAGGTCTCTAATGTCAGGTCTTGACAATGCTTGGAATATCTCAGTTGTTTGATGTGATTTGCTGGAATCACAAGGTGGTATTACACAGGAAATGCAAAGCATGAATACAAAGCATGGAAGTTGGATCTTGGAATGGAGTTCCTAGGATGGAATAGTTGTTATGCATTAGCTACAGGTTCAAATAGATATCTTGGACTCCATTTTTTGTCGTTAGATTTTGCTTTACAATGTGCAATGAACCTTAGCATAGGCTAGTCATAAAAAGAGGAAAAGGAAAGGAAGAGAGGGAAAATTCTTAAATCTACAACTAATGGTGAATAGTGACAATGGAGTTCCTGCAATAGACAACTTCTCAAAACAATGTTCCACTTAACTAGAAATCTCACAGTATCATGGAACTTGTGCTATCTTCTAAGGTTTGCAAGTTTTTAATCTTTCATTTACCATGTGAGTGCATAAACAAAGATTAAAGTTTGGAGCAGCTTCGAATTCAAGTTCAAGCTAACTTTACATAGCTATCTACCATTAGCAAACAACAAAAAGTATGGACAAAGAAGTCATCAACATAGCATAAATTTTCATAATCACAGAACAACATTCCTAAAATCTACCCAAAGTAAGAAAATAGCTAACTTAACAACAATGAAAACTAAGTTAATCAAGTAACAATGGAGATTGAATCAAGTAACATGTGAGAAACTCAGAAAATACACCAAGTCAATGTCTTTTCTCTATAAATTTCAGCAGCATGTCTTTACAATAACTCAACTCTCTTTTGTAAATGAGAGGAGAGCCCTATTTATAGTGTCCAAAAGATTCAATGAATGGCCAAGATTAGTTCTTATTGTGTGGCCAAGATTCATTATGAAATAGGGTTTCACCTACCCCCCAATATATTGCAATTTAAAATTACATTTTGTCCCTTCCCTATTTCATCCTCTTGCTGACGACATTCTAACTCTTTTGTCCTTTAGCCAATTGTTGTTTTTACTACAGCTACTCTTTAGGGAGTTCTTCATCTTTGGCCGGGTTGTCTTCCTACCCTTTGGAAGTTGTGTTTTCTATGAACTTGAGGATGACCGCTTGGAGCTTGTCTATTTCGATGATTTTATATCGTAGCACCTACTAGCTCTACTCCTTTGCATTATCCTCCAACCTTTTCCAATCCTCATCGTACTTTGAGCCTTGGTTTCTAAACAACTCTGATTGATCGAAGGTGCGGGTAGAAAAACTCACGAATTCCCCTATGATTTCACCAGCCATCCCATCCTTCATCCTTTCCTGGAAGTAGGGTTTAATCTTATTTGGATCCATTTGTACTGTGGGCATGTCGTAATCCGTCACCAACATAAGGTACTTATGCACATTTCACCCTGATTTCCTTGATCTATTCAATGTCTGAATCCACCTTGCTCATGATTTGCTCCAATATTTCTTTCCGGTTATCAAAGTCTCATCACCACACATCCATTAGCTAGTGATCATCTTTCTTAAATGCAAGCTCCTTCTCCCACATGGCTTCTAGCAACTGAAGGATAGCCTCGATCCTCAGAAAGGTGGAGTTGTAGCTACCAGGGAAGTCAATGCAGAGCTTCCTTGTGCCCTCCAAAGACTGCAACAGGTCTAAGAACTTGTTGGCTATTCACATAGCCCAACTAATTCCCATGTTTTTGACGTATAATACTCATCGAAACTAGTCCTCTGTGGTCTTCTCCAAGTTCTTTCTCCTTTCCATCTTATTGATCTACTCTTTGGATAGTAGCTGAGGTGTGGCCATGGATGTGGTAGGCAGGCCGTCTACTGAAGACCATTGCTGTATGTAGTCTGTCAAAGCCGCGACCTATGCCTTGAGCTCATCCTTCGATATCTTATCCTATTTTATTAGATGCACCACTGTAGCCACTCACTCTTCAAGGTGCTCAAAATTTTGCTCTCTGGTGGCAGTTCCCAAGTTGAAGGTGGAGATATTGTAACTTACCCTAGCTTGGCCTATTGTAGGTGTTGCTATTTGCGCCACTCGAGACCTGGAAACATCCATCGTTACCCTAGATCGGACTTTGGGCTTCTTCTCCTTCTTTTTTGTGATTTGGGCTCAAGCCAAGATGGCCTCCAACCTTTCCCTTAGGTCCTTTAGCACAGGGGTTTTCCTTTCGAGGTACTTCTCCAACCATCTGGGCACAGCAGATTTTCCCTTGGGTGAGTCGTGACCACCCTTGCCCCTCTTGGTCAAAGCCAAGGTTTTTGTTCCTTTTTCTTTTCAGCACTTCTCCTTCTCTCTGGCAGCATCTTCCTCCTCCTCATCGGAGTCATGGACGAATATGAGGCATTTGATAGGTTGCCCTGTGGATAGTTGTTGAATGGGACTTTCTTTTCTTGTTGTTTCTTCTTCCTTCCCTTCAGTAGACTCAATCTCAGGGTCTCTAACAACATGAGTTCCACCCTTAGTTAAATCCTTATGCTCCTATTCTTCTATTGGCTACCCTTCTTCATCATGGGGTGACCTTTATGCCTTCACCTCAGTGTCTTTCAGTTGCTGTGCCATCTCCTCCTCAAGGTCTTCGTCAAATGTTTGTATGATTACCTTAGCACCAAAGCTATCTTCCTCGTCCCCACTCTCGGAAGAGCCCATTCCCTCCTCCTCATAAGCCACCTTGTCAATGGTTTGGTGTTCGTACTCTGGGTGCTCATGGTACTCATCCGCCTCCTCCTCAACAGGCTTCGAGGCTTCCTGATCTCGTTCCTCCCACTCCTCAGAGGTTAGCATGGTGGCCTCCATAGTCGGTGGCCCTGTCGGTGGTTGTGAAGGCTAAGCAGTAGTGAGGACTTACACAAGGGCTACTTGTAGAGTCAGATCCATTACGATTTGGGAGAGCTCAGGGGGAAGGTTCTGCATGTGCCTTGAGAGAGCCTCGGGCATGGTGGCAGTGGGAATAGGCATTGTTATTGTTGTCAAAGGGAGCGACGTGATTGGTGACATGGTAGTGGAGGAAGGGGAAGTAGTCATGGCGGAAGAGGAGTCAATAAATATTACAGACTCAGCCAGAGGTGAAGGGGCAAGATGGACAGAAATGTCCACTACCAGCAGAGATGCAGCGACCATAGCCAGGAGGTGGTTGGTGCAACAAGAGGGGCAGGGAGAGCCAGGAGAGGCTCCAATTGATCCATACCCTTCACCCCCTCCTCTTGGGTTGAGGGTTGTTCCATAGTGCTCCCTGTCTGCTTGAGCCTTTTGGGAGGTGAGCCTCCTGTTTCTTTCCTTGTGTAGACCTTGGGGTCCAGAGCCTACTTTGTTTCTATCCCTTTTCTCTTCTTCGATTTGGTGACCAGAGGAGACTTAGAGGTCCCACCAATTGAAGTGGTGATAGAAACATTTTTTGTGGTGCTCAGCTCACTTTTGAGCCCTTCATAAGTCAGAATTATTCCTTGTTGCTTTAATTGAGCCACCTACCCATTGATCCACTCTTTGGTATAGGCTAAGATTGGTTGGGTTATGGTATCTAGGTCATCAACCTCCTGTTTGTCCTAGTCAATTGATGGTATTGGCAAATTGGCAACCGTAGGGTACCTGTGATGCATTATGGAAGCCTCGTCCTCCTCGACCTGGTCAGGTATGACAAATGGCTAAATCCTTCTTACGAACTATGTGGTAATTTGCATGTAGTGCCTTGCGCAGACCTCTTTATCATCCTCGCAATTGGCCTAGAAATTCTCGATGTGGTGAAGATGGGCATATGTTGGCCCCAACAATTTTCTGACATGACCGTGGGGGTCCATCCGTGGGTGAGGAGTGTGTAGGTAGAAGTGATAGTCCTTTAGCTCTTTCTCGGAGTTACCAGCACACTGGGAAGTTTGTAGTCGGTACATGCCCTGGCCAAGGGTCATGGGATAGGAGATCCCCGCTATGTGTTTGTTGCTAAAGATTGCCTGCAAGTGTTGGAGTTGCCGAGAAAGCTCCAGAAGGATGATTCGGTCATTGGGGTATCAAGGCAATCTATTTGGCCTTTTGGTGAAGCCTTGGGCATGGATGTATGTAAACTTTAGATATTGAATGAAAAGAAATGCATACTGCTTCAATAATGCTCTGGCACTATGGGAGACCCTCCTCTCGAAGTCCCCGGTGATCATTCTGATGATATGGCCAATGAAGGCATCGTTTACCCTGCAGTAATCACATTTGAAGTTTCGGTATTGGAGCTGTGGATACCTGTCATAGGCCTTGAGTCTTCGCCCCTACTCCTGATTGGGTGCCACAAACAACCCGTTGTACTACCTCTGATCTGCCAAAGAATAGATGAGATATGAAGTCATATAAAATTTGGAGCTGTTCTTCATATTGACAAACTGCTCATGGAAGAAGTTGCTTATGATTCCTCCCTAGTAGAATGAAGCCTTTGTTGTGACGTCCTCATTTCCACGTAGGATCTACTCAATGAAATATACCATCCATTCCTGAAAATAATCGGTCGTAGGAAGACCCATAACCCTGCTCAACATAGTCACCAAGTCATGGTAATCTTCATAAAAATTGCCGTGGAAGAGTTCTTGAGGAACCTTCATAGTGCTGCCCCGTCTTTCCTTGAGCCAATGCAAATTTATTGATTTCTTGCAGCCCGCCGGATTATTATCCCATGCCACCTAACATTCTTCTATGGTGGGGACCTCCATCTCTTGAAATGTGGGAATATGGAAGGTCTTTGTAATTCCCTCAGGCGACATGTTGGCGAGAATGTTGCCCTCTTTATCAATGATTGTCCTTGTGTTAGTTTGATACGCCTCCTGACAAGCCATGACCAACTCAGGAGCCACGAGGGATGGAGGGAATATGGAAACCTTCGCTATTCCACTCTATCTTATTAATCTTGCATTCTTTGTCATCGAGTTGACCCTGACCCTCTGTGTGAATTCATCAATATCCACCTGGCCTATGTTGGTGTCAGTAATTTCCTTCCAATCTGTGGTGACTTTTGAGTGGAGAGGCTCGCCCTGGAATTGGTACTTCATCTGGTCCTTGTCCTCTTTCCCTTGAGGGGTCCTTCCTAACTTCTTCCCTTTGTCCTTCTTGGCGGATGCCCCTAAAGGTCCTGCGCCCGATTCCATATATTCTGCAAGTAGGGGCATAGTCAGCACAATGGATCACAAAGCATTTATGTTAGCTAACACCTTAAAAACAACATATATTTCAAACAATTAATTAAGCATATCATGACCTTTTATCTCTAGATGTTATTAACCTTCTAATTAAAGGCATTTGGACAGTTCGGGCCCAGAGGGCTGGACTTCCTCGGTAGGAATGTTGTTTGGAAGGGAAAACACAGCGGAGGGCTCCTGGAGATTCTCTTCGGTCAAATTTTAGTATTTCAAAAGGTTCACAATGAAGAGGACCAGAATGAAGCACGTGGGTCGAATTTAGATTCCAGATTTGGGCTCATTTGGATCGGTTTAGGAGAATCTAGAAGTCTCGAGCCAGAGAGCTGTCTGGAGATAAGAGTTTTAGACAACAGATAGAAAATGACATTTCAGAGATAGAACTCGGAGGTCTGGGATCCGGAGGTGCAAAGGGCGGCCAACAGTTTGTGATTTTATTTTTGAGCATTTAGGCCAGTGGCACCGAGAAGGTGTTCGCCCTTCACCGTTTGGGATGGCAAACGTGGGATGGAAGTTCGGAAGGGGCAGCCCTGTAGTAAGGGTTCGGTGCCATGTGATTTCACTTTGAGTTTGGTGGTGATGGGAGGGCGGAGCCCGGATCTCAGAGGGGCGAGGTGAGAATTGCGTTTGGAATGGCAAGGGAGGGAAGGAGTCCCGATCGCTGGAGCCCGGTGAGGAGGAGGGCGTTAGTCATTCATGTGGCACCCCAGTGGCGAATGGGGGTTCGGAGCCCGAAGATCAGAAGGGCGTGGGGAAATCACCAAGAGAAAAGGGGTGTCGTTGTGAGGTTCTGGAGATGGATGAATATTTCCCCGACGATAAAAGAAAGGTGGAATCCTGAGAACGGATGTCTAGACCCCCAGGCCCGAGAGATTTGAAGGACGCTAGCCCAAAATAAAAATGCCCATAGCAGGGAGAATGGCGGAGCCTAGAGCACGGAGAGGCCAAAAGAGTTCGCCATCGAAACAGCAGATAAGGAAGGACGGACACCTGGCATCCAGAGCCTGGAGCAGATAAAGATGTTCTGAGTTTAGCCGGGACTCCAATCAGAGAATGAAGGCCTGGGACCCGGATGGCAGGGCTCCGTCAGAAACTCGGAGGCAAACACAGAGGAAACTGAGTGGAACTCCGGAGGGCGGGGTCCATAAATTCGAAGGGCACCCAAACAAATTTGAAATGCCCGCAACGAGGAGAAGGGCGGACCCCGGAGCTTGGAGAGGCAACAATAGTTTGTTGTTTATACAGCAGCGTTGAGGGTGACTTTCGGTCAAGGAAGTCTGACGGCCTGGGCCCGAGGGAGGAAATTGCCATCGGCGGCAAGTTTCATCATTTATCACCGACGGCCAAGGCAGGCCTCGAGGCTGAAGGGGATGATCTCCCTATGCGAAGAATGGCCACGACGGTGTAATGTTCCAGATTGGTGGCGAGGGCACCCACGAAGGTTTCTCAAGTTTTCAACACATGGGTTTTATGCGCGATGCCGTGCTTTATTATTTTCATGCATTCTTAATGTTTGTTATTCAATTAAATCCTTAGAAATCACCAAAATAATGCTAGGGAGGGTGAACGGAGGACCTACCTCAAACGCGCGATGCGAGGAGATGTGGGATCCACCTATGATCGATGAAATGATGCTAAAGGTGATAAACGTGATGGTATCGAAGATGATGGGCTCCTCAATGAAGTTCTCCAATTGCTCTGCAACTATGTCAAATGATAAAGACAGGTTAGAGTGGGCATTTTATACCCCTAATCGCCATTAATGACCCTATTGAATGCAGGTACGGCGAGAGAAAAGTTGGTGAATTTGAAAAAATGGCAACAACGGCAGGAAACCCAGGGTCCAACAGCTGGGGAGGTGCTTGACGCTGGCCGTTGAAGTTTTGGGTTGGAATGGTGGTGGCAGAGAGAGAGTCGAGGCCCGGAGGGCGGAGTTCCACCAAAGATCTGCTGTCGTGGACGACGGAGTCATCACAGAATTTCAGATGGCCAGGCCCGGAGCACCCAAAGGTGGTCAAGGCCTCTCGTAGATTTTGGTTGGTGAAAATGGTGGTGGGACTTGGAGGGCAGGACGCCGCAGGAAGTTTGTCGTCAGGGACGGCGAAGCACGGTCGGAACCCTAGAAACAAAACTCTGGGGTTCGGGGTCTGAAGGGTAAAACGGCTATCAGAATTTTGAACAAATTTCAAACAAATGACATGCGAGGGTTCGGACCTTGAGGTCCAGTAGGATGAGAAGAGGATGCTATCAGGAACAACAGGTTCAGTAGGGAAACCTGGCAAGGGAATCCTGAATGGCTAGGCCCGGCAGGGCCTAGGGTCGTTGGCAGGGTCAAACTGTCGGAGGGACTCCGTGAGACCCCAGAACATGGAAAAATTTAAAGGGGAAGGCATGGTCAACTTATGGTGGGAGTTTAAAGCAATATTGACCATCTGAGACACCAAAAAGGGAAGGACACAAAATGAGGCGGCGACAAACCAACCTGACAAGGCGAAAGAAAAGAGGGTCCCCATTCCGAACGGGGCGTGTGTGCTAAGGGCACAACAGCTTCCTTCCTCTGACTTTGGATCATGTACTTATATACATTCACTTATGGATAGGGACTAGGAATTTTTCATCGTACTAACAGACCATGTATTTTCTTTAGTCACTTTGATCATTTGTGGACCTCAATATGTAATTTTATTTCATCAAAGTTTATAAATTTGAACCCTAGTGAACTTCATGTGCTGTTATGTGATGGGAATTCCTTTCAATCTTATAGTAGAAAACTAATGCTAAGATAGATACAAAAACTATAGTTCACAGGCCAAAAATGGCCACCCAACTAATTGAACATCTCAAAGCTTGGTTTTTCAAACTAACCAAACACTAGTACTAGGTAGTACTTGGGTTTGTCAATGGGACATTGGCTCAAATTGACCAAAATATAACATGCAACACCTCGATGGGAAAAAATAGAGTCTAAATTGTTGTACTTGCAACAAGATTTCCAAATGTGGGAGAAAAATCACTTACAATCATTGTCCCTTGGTCAGTTTTCCCTTTTTGAGTGCCCTCACCTCTCGCTCTAGCTTTCCTCCTGCCAAATGGTTCCTAGTCTTCCTCCTCGACTCAATGGCCTTGCAACACTCATCTAGTGAAGTCTCAAAACTCTCCACTCAGGGGTTGGATGTAGTGGTTCTCGGTGCAACTCTCCAGTTAGGGTCTCGATGCAGTATGCTATGTTGTGCTCTTGTGCGTATGGGGCCAAAATTTAAAATATGTAGTTTATATATGTGCTATGTCAACATATAGTTTATTTTATTTCTACAAAATATAATTTTTGTATGGTGGCTTGTTGAGCTTATATAGTTGGTTTTCTCTTTCTTTATATTTTTGATCATTTATTTCCTATGACATGATTGAATATTATCTACAGTCCTAGTGACTATTAAAAAGGCTTATGATATGTGATGTTTAATCATGATGGATGTCTAAGAATCAGTGATTGAAATACTACTTGACTAAAGATTGAGCTATCTGATATTTTTTCATTTAAACATCATGGAAGAAATTCTTGCAATCAATGTCTTATTAATGTAGCCTACAAGGTTTCTTTTCCTAATTTTTTTGGTCCTATTCTTGTTATGACTTATTTTTTTACATTGGTCTATTACAGTAATGGGGAGCATATCTAGTGAATCGATTCTTTTAGTCTCTTTGATTCTTATCCTTGTGCATAATGAGTTTTCTTCTATCATATGATTCATTGATTGTTGGTTTAAAACATTCATTACAACTAACATGGATATGAATTATGATGTGAGTGTGAGAAGAGATTGTTGAATATGAAAAAATGGTTTAGGAAAGTACTCCTTAATCCAAATGAGTCATTTTCTTGTCATGGAATGTGTGAAGAGACTTTAAAATTAATATATTAAATCTAGTTAATATTGACACATCTAAAGGATGCCAAAGGAACTTCAGAAAAATGCTATGACATAAAGAAGATTGTTAAGGTGATGTCAAGTCTTGATCCATTAGGGTAGGAAAACATAGATGCATTGGTACAAAAGGTTCCATTCAACTTGGAGGAAATGGATAATTACCTAAGGGGATAATGTAAGATTGGACCAAGTATATATTATGATACAAATAGCTTGGGAAAAGGGATGATGAAATGGTTAAGTATGGGAAATTGTAGAGATAAATATAACACCAAGGGAAGAACACTAGAACTAATTTTAGCACTCTAGATTAATCCAAGACTCAAAATTCCACTAATAGGTGTTCCTTACCTCTTAAATTAATTCCATAGGTGGGTTTATCCTCCAATATAGTGCCATTGGTTAGCTTACCATGTGAACTTCCGCTATAAGTAGGATTACCATACACTTTCATAACATGCATGTGTGGTTTCAAAAAGTTTATACATTCTTGTGAATTTGAAAGAAAGGCATGTTTTGACTTTTCCAATAGGTGTTAGGGGTTAATTTGACTTTGTTTTAGCATTAGAGTGACAAACCTTGTGGTTTAGGTTCCATAAACAAAATATACTCATTTTTTTAGCTTCCTATTATCATCCTTATATTCAATGAGCTTTTTAAAGATCATCTAAATATTCATTGCTAATGAAAATGCAAAAAAATGATGTGTAATAGATCCAGGGTGAGGCTTAGAGAGCCTCATCTTTTGAAACCATTAACCAAAGAAATGCTAAGAACAATATATGAAAGAGATGAAGAATAAGGCAACTTGTATTATTAGGAAGGATGAGATGCCTTTATATAACATGACCTCATGTTTGAGTCTGAAACCCTCCCATATCATCAATGCATGTGTCTAGGCTAACCATGTCAAGTTTCACTCCATACAAGCACAAATTGAAAAAATTTCAATGTTGGCCCCATTCACATGTCACTATGTGGGGTCAACATGAGGAAACACTAATTTTTTGGGAATGAAATAACCAAAGATATGATCAAATAAAATCTAATCATAAATAATCATAGAGTAATTAGGATTTGATCATATGGAAATTTCTAGGAGAGCTACAATAGTTGTAACTGCATCTTGAATTAACAACATTAAAAAGCACACGAATTAATTATGTAATGGCATAAAAATTAAAAACATCATCAATTAATTATCTAACCATATAAGTCAAATATAATTATATCAAGAAATCAATATCAAATAGATAATATAATCACATAAATCATACATTTCAATGTCATTGATCTTCTTCATCCAACTCTTTGTTTGTATCATCCAATCCAAATTCGACATTGTAAGGATTGGTCATATCATCATCATCATCGTCATTGATATTAGTTTTGATAATGTCATCATCCACACAAATATCATCTTCATGAACATTAACTCCTACATCATCATGATCTAGTTCCTCTTCTTTAACATCTTCATTAGGCACATCATCAACTAACTGTTGATCCTGATCATCATCTACATCATCTTCTACTTCTTTGGTATCTTATTCTTCCACCACATTATACTTTACCAACCTTCCTCTTGGATAATGTCTAACAACAAATGACCAACATGATTTACCTAGAACCTCTAAGTAAAATACCTGCTCACATTGGCCTGGAAGACCATAGGACTCATTTCTAGCTCCCTCGATCGACCTTGTATTAACCATGGTAAATCCATTACATGTTCAATAATAGTTCTCTTGGTATCATTTTCATTCAATTGTAATCTATACCATTAGACGACAAACAAAACTAATTTGAAGGATTTAAAGTCACACTCAAGTATATCATCCAAAATCCCATAATATCAATTTTTTGAGACTTTTGGATTTGTTAGCTCTCAAAAACGTAGGCAAGATGCCTCAAGAGACTGCCAATCTCTTGATATGCTTTAGGGTAACAGACAAGGTCAAAAGAATTCAACCTTCTACTCTTTAGGTGGTGCTAAACTTGGGCGGGTGTACCTCTCTGAATGATGCAGACTTAATTTGTGATTATCTTCTCACAACAGTTTGTTCACAATGGTAATTGGAGGTGAACAAATGAAATCAAACTTCAAAGCAGTGATATATTCTAATCTAAATCCTAAAATGAAAGCTTAATTAATAGATGTAAAGAAACTAAATGAATCCAAGTGATGAAGTGCAGAGACTAGTGCCTTGTTGGGTATGTGGAGTCAAATGAGATCAAGATGAGAAACACTTCTCTTAGAAAACTCAAATTATCTGGCATATATTATGTTTACAAATTTTATAAACATGCAAGAATTTGATTACTAAGTTCTACTCGAAGAATCCAAATGAATTTCATTGATTACTGTGATTAACTAAAAGGATTTAGTCTTTACTTGAAAGAACCAATCAATCAATCACATGAGTACAAAAAATGTGCACTAATAAATTGAATACAAACTTGTTATATCAATTTAAACAATTAGAAAGAATCCATCTTGGAGACAACTTAGCAATACTTTCATTAGATTCAACAAATAATTGGCACCAGACAAATGTAGCAACATCAACTGACTTTCATAAATACCTCCATTCTGGAATCATGCAACAATAGTCTCTGATCTGATAATTTTACTCTACTGTACATCTACTTGCTGTGTATCGAATTTCTAATAACTGGTGGTTATTTTGCAATTACAAGATGCCTATTTATACACCAGTATCAGAAAACATATCATATTGAGCTCTCATGTCGGCCAACCATCAAATTCAGGTCAAATTATGTCAGCTTGCAATAGTCTTCAAGCACATACATGTCGGCCACAATATTTGAATTTATGTTATTCGTCAGTGAAATAGTTGCTGAGACATCCCGTTAGCTATGCTGAAGGCATTTCAATTGTTAATCACTCCTTTTGTCTTATTCTCTTTCACTACGACTTCATTTGAGTCGATGAGATGTCATTCAAATCTCTTTATGCTTCATCAATATGCACCTTTGCCTCTTGTATGTCGCTACAACCTCATGTTTGTTAAACCAAAGTCATAGAGTATTCTTATGTTCCTTCATTGTAACACTATGATATAGGGGAGACAATATATCAAAATCATTGTGTCAAGCCGAAAGTCATTTATCATTTCCAAGTTGCCAAGATAATAGCACACTCAGGGAGACCACATGTAGATCACACAATGTTTCACCGAAGGCCCCCATCTATCTCATATGTCGTTGTGACAATCCAATTTTTTATGTTGACAAAGTCACCTCTGCTTTCCATTTAGCGAGACCTTAGGAACTTCGCGAGGACCACACACCGAAATCAAATAAGTCACACTGAGCAATATCTTTTGTTATATTCATCTTCACCAAGACATTTAGATTTTCTCACTGATTGAGTTCCTGTGTGTATTATCAGCGAGACAAATCAATGTCGGGGAGACCTCCCAGAGATTGAATTATGTTATACCAAAGCACCTCGAACACCATCATAGATCGCTAAGAGAAAGCAAATATCACATCGACAAAGGCCCTAATTGTGTTCCATCGGTGAGACCCATATGTATTCGCTAAGACTTACTCCGAAGTCATCTTAGTCTCACCAAAATGCCACGTGATAAAAACTCTATGTGCAAATTCGGGAAGACCAAAGGTCACTCATTGAGACCTTATCTCAGTAACTTTATCTCTCACTGAAAGTGGTTTGAAAGAAATCTTTTGTGCTTCGTCGGTGAGGCATATACACTTTGTTATGACATTTCACTAAAGACTTTCAACTCCTGCCGATAAGTAGCCTCCCACCATCGGTCAGTAAGACAAAAGATAATCATCTAGACATAATGCCGATATTGCGAAGCTCACACCAATGAACCTCCATATATTTAGTCGGGGAGACACTTCAAGCTCGATGAGACGGTACCTTGACAACAAAACTCCAGCCTATAAGTGCATACTCGGTCACCAAAACAACATGAATGTTATGCCGATAGCCACCTACAGATGAATGCCAGTTGCTGTAACAATACAAAGGTCTTGCCGATGGACCTATAACAGATAAATATTAGCAAAAAAACACAATGGATCAGGAAACCCAAATAGAGTCATGCTGATATGGACCAAAATGTGGAAAACGCAGACATAGATGATTTATGGGACAAATATGAGCCAAAATTTGAGTAAACATATCATGAAATGAAGAAAATATGCATAAGGAAGGACTCATATGGAGACTCAGGGGGTATGAAAGATAGGAAAAAATCATCAAATTTTAATAGTTTCAACAAGATGTATGTCACTTCTAGATGAAACATTAGTCACCTGAAAGGCTGTAGTTATCCCAGAATCACAGGTTTTATTTGTGTTATCCAACTTTTTGATTCAAAATTTATGACCATTGCACCACATAGCCTTGTGGTGTTTCACCTGTAATATGTCAAACATGTAAAAATTATTGCATTATTAGTTGATAAACATATTTATTCTTGGCCGAATGTATGCAAAGAAAAAAAAAACTCAACATATATATACATCAATATCATTGAAAATAATTAAATAATATGGGTGATTAATATATTTGTTAATATAAAGAATATTAATGGTACATATTTTATCCTTATTTATTAGTGATGAACTAACAACAAAAATAGATGAAAAAAGATGACATATATGACATGCCTTAACATTCATGAGATTTCTATGTTGGATAAACCATTCATAACGTTGAAGTTCACCAGCAACAATACAATAGAGAGAAGAGTTGTTTGAGAGCCTTCACAAAGGGGCTTGTATGCATTCTCAAGTACAGGGAAATCATGAACATCATCAAAGTCATCTCGATCATTATGATCAGCTACGCCACTAAATGTGTTATGGATCAATGTATTTGTACCATCATCTTCAATTGTGTTTTCTGGTGCATGATCATCTTCTTCCATAGGATCATTAACTTCATCTTCGATATTCAAAACTCCATGTTCCTCCACTTGCAAAACCACATTCTTCGGGCCGTGATAATCCATATCATGTGCCCTAGGGCGGCCCACCTTTATAATAATGATTGACACAAATAAACCATGATCATGATCATGTGATTTTTTATATATATAAAGAATGTTAAAA